>CAKNXH010001896.1:0-21717 GCA_932178445.1 Andricus quercusramuli | reverse complement strand
ATATAATATAATATAATATAATATAATATAATATAATATAATATAATATAATATAATATAATATAATATAATATACTATAATACAACAATAAAAATAAATAATTATAATTTTTCAAGAATATATGATAAAATATTATATTAAATAATTAATTTTCATTATTGTATTATATTATATTATTAGGAAGGTTCCGATGGACCGAGTATAGTGGACGTGTGCAAAGTGGTGGTTAAGTTTGTTGAGAAAGTAGTGAGAAAGTTGCGGTGCAAAAGCAAAGTTCTGTGCTAACTGATAGAGCGAATTTCGAAGAATCATAGGGATATATAATCAGAAGTGCAGGATTTGAGAATAAAGTGTGAAAGACATTATAAAATCGAGCATTGAATTATTGGAGGTTAGGTTCAGTCGGAAATGACGTAGGCGAGAAATGCTGAAGAGCAGGAGCGACGCCAGGCGGGAAGAAGAGAAAGTGATGGCCAAGAGTGAATCTGACTTACCGACAGAAAATTCAAAACGTGAAACCAGTTCCCGAAAGACGTGGAAGAGGAATACCAAAAAATCCACAGAATCAGAAACGACTAGCAGATCACAGAGTTTAGACACATACATGAAGAGAACGATAAAGGGAAGTCAAACAGAGGAGTCCGCAGAAAAGAAGGATAAATGATGGAAGAAAGAGAAGAGACAAGAAAAAAGACTGACCGAGAGCTCTTACTGCTAATAATGGCAGACTTGAAGGAAATAAGAACAGAAAGGGAAAGATCGAGGGAGGAGAACCAAAAAAAATTACAAAAAGTGAAGGATGAATTGCAGCGCAAAAGTACCCTGGCGAAAGTATCGGATAGGAATTCCTTCCGAACCAATCCGAATCATTCCGGAATCTGTATCCGAACCAATCCGAAAAAAGTTCTACATTTCGTTTGACCCAAGTCGTTTAAAAATTAATCCGACTCAATCCGGTTCAATCCGAACTTCAGAAAGAACCAATCCACATCAATCCGAACCAAAGTTTCAATCCGAATGAATCGGAATTCGGATTGATATACACTGAATTTTCAGTCCGAATGAATCCGAGTTCAGATTGAATCGGATTCATTCGGATTGAAAATCGTTTTAGGTCAATCCCAGTTCGGATTCATTCGGATTGGAAATTTGGTTCGGATTCATTCGGATTGAAAGTACGAAATGAACCGGATTGAGTCGGATTAATTTTTGATCTATTTGGATCGAACGAAATGTAAAAAAAAATTCGGATTGGTTCGAATTAACTCGGATTGGTTTGGATACAGATTCCGGAATGATTCGGATGATTTCGGATTGGTTCGGAAGGAATTCCTATCCGATAATTTCGCCAGGGTAAAGAATCGGAGAGAGAAAAAACGAACATATATGGGTGATTTGCAAATAGATTTCAATTTTGGTGTCAGAGATGCGAGTAAACTGAAGTTCTAAATTATGCAATAATTGTTATCATTTTTCTCAGATACATGTACCAGGATGTAATTTATAACGTGGGAGAGCTGTTTGATCTAGACTATCGATTTTTTCCACTAATTTGTGTCTAAATTATTCTTTTGCTTAAAGTACATTATTATAAAGGTTTAAAATTAGGTTTGGCAGGATTAGCGGGTCAAAATAATTCGAATTTTTTTTAATGTACAAAAGTTGTCTGCACGTTCTAAAAAAATTTTGAAATTATTTCGAAAATTTGTCTCAAAAATTATTTTGAAAATTTTTCTCAAAAATTTTTTTGAAATTTTTTTGGAAAATTTGTTTGAATTTAAAAAAAAGAATTTTCTTTTGAAAATTTGTTTGCATTTTTCTTTTTGATTTATTGAAGAATTTTTAAAAATTTTTTTGGTTTTTTCTAAATCTATTGAAAATTTGTTAAAATAATGATTTACAAATTTGATTTTTACCTATCTACTTGACGTGAATTTGTATAAGAAAAGTAAAAAAAAAATATCTATTTACAATATTTTATCAGGAAGTTTAAGAAGAATTAAAAAAAAAGTACATTTAAAACATTTTCATCTTTCTCTTCAATGCGACTTCGAACCTTTTACCAGCGGGTGCAAAAAAAGGCTTCGGAGTTGTTAAAAGGCTTCAGAGTCGTTAGCTTCGGAGTTGTTGTTTGCAATTTTTAAGTGATATAAGACACACCATTTTTTTAAAAATAATTCCAGCTTTGGGAAAGTGTTTTGTTCCATCAACCCTTCGAATTTTATGCGGAAATTCTTTTGAAAAAAAATTATTTTGCGTTTGTACCTCTTTTTCTTTGGGAGGCTTCGGAGTTGTTATTCAGGTTAACCGATAGTTTTCCCCGTGTTGTCAGACGAGGATTTAATCAATTTCAAGATTCTGGAAACGTCATGTGTTTTTGAAAATTTGATAAAAACTACTCATTTTTCATAATTATAATTGATTATAATACGAATTATCACCTCAAAATCGTTAAAATTCTAGAGGCTTCGGAGTTGTTATCAAACCGAGGGACAGACATATAAGCATTATTCTTTCAGTCAGTATTTATAATCTCTAGCAAGTCAGTATTGCAATTTGAACTGCATCATATATTTGAAAAAAGTGCCCAAGGACAATATTATAAAAAAAAAATTTTACCAGTCCTATCACATTTCAAGTATGTGAATCTATAGGGAGGGACACTGTAGGGAGGGTAAAAAACTGACTACTTAATTACAAAAAAGGTATGCCTAACTGTAATTTTTGTGTACTTTTTCTATACGGACTAATAAAGTAGGCCACCATATGTGCTATAATCCCCTTAGTAAGTCAAATGTATTATAGGAACATCAAATAAACATCGAAGGACATGCAAATTGGAATCTATTTAAAAATCGCCCGTATTCGAAAATTGGAAACGAGGAGTGTGTATTAAAGAAAGAAGAAATAGAGCAGAAAATGAAGCTAATTCAAACGGAACTGGAGAAGAGAGAAGAGTCGGCACCGAAAAGAGTTCAAAATGAGAACTTGGCAGCACAAAAAATGAGAGACTTGGAGAAAAAGCTGGAAAAGTGGGAAAAGAGAGAAGGAAAGAATAAGATTGTTGTAGGAGGACTACAGAGAGGAAACTCAACGATAGAGACGGCACGATTTTTCCTAGAAGAAACCATAAAAGTAAAGGGAAGAATCAAAGAGGCGTACGAGATTGGAAGGAAAGAGAATAAAAAGGTATTAGTGATCAAGTTGGAAACGTGGGAAATGAAAAGGAGATCTTGGGAGCAGAGAGGAAGGTACAGAACAAAATAAGAGAAGTGGCTAGGAGGGAGAGAGAAAACGGAAAAGAACTAAAGGTGGGATACAGAAAAAATCAAGATCAACGACAAGTGGATCCACTGGAATGAAGAAGAAGATAAATTGACAGGAAAATATTTTTCATGGAACAGACAAAATTTAGAATACTATTGTGGAATATTGATGGAATTGAAAAAAGTAGAGACACTTGGAAGTACATTGAACAGTTTGATATAATAATAGTGTTGGAGACCTGGACAGAGAAGGATCAAGAAGAGAGAATCAGAAAGAGATTGAAAAATGATTTTGCATGTTTCATGAAACCAGCTATTAGGAAAGAAAAAGAGGAAGGGCCATGGGAGGACAGCTCATAGGTTGCAGAAAGCTAAAGAATGCGAAATACAAGTTTTCAGAATGGAAATACGGAGTGAAAAATAATTACGAAATAGGTGGAGAATCAGGAGAAATTGTATCCGTTTACAACAATGTCGGGATGAAGAAAATCAGAGAAGAAATAGATTCTGGAACAATCTACATACCAAGGACACCCCCTTACAATTTAAGGAGATTTTAATGCGAGAATAGGTAAAGAATCAACGAGAACAGATTCAGAAGGAGAAGAGGAATGGGAAAGACACTCGAAAGATGCAATTCTAAATAAAGGAGAAAATCTACTGTAATGGTGTGAAGACTATGGTTTGACGGTCATGAATGGAAGACTGAAGGGAGATAAAAAAGGAAAATTAACGCGCATTGGAACAAATAGTGCGTCGGTCCTGGATTATCTTATCGCGAAGGATGAAGAAGACCCAATTGATGAAATGCAGATAGACGGAAGAGAAGAATCGGATTATATGCCTCTAATTGCAACGACAAAACGGAATTTACAAGGGCAGCAGGAGGAAGGTTTTCTAAATGAACAATGGAAATGGAGAGAAGATAAAAAGGAAGAGTTCAGAGAAGCACTACTAAAAAACTGGGAAGCATCGAAAGGAAAGCCAAAGACAACACAAGAAAGACTCGACAACCTCAAGAGAATAATCACTGAAGCAGCAAACAATCTGGGATGATAAAACAAGGAAAGAAGAAGGCTGCAGATTGGTTTGATAAAGAATGTAATAAAAAAAGGAAGGAAACCAGAAGAAAACTAGCCAAATTCAGAAGATAAAAAAAGACAAACGATAGGGTGAAATATAATAAATTCAAAAAAGAACTTAAAAAACTGTACAGAGACAAAAAACAAGGGGAAGAAGAAAGGAAATGGAAAAAAGTGGAGAAGAGCAAGAACTTAGGAGAATTCTGGACAGCAGAGAGACCCCACAGAGCAAGAAAAAGGGGACGTTTGAATACCAATATAAATGAAGGACAATGGATTGAACATTCCAAGGAATTATTGTATGGAACAGAAGAAGAAGCGAAATTGGATGAAACGAAGGAAATGCCGTAAGGGATAGAAGAAGAGCCAGAGTTGAGTAAAACGAAGAAGAGAGGAGAAGAAGATAAATTAGGAGAACTGAATGAAGACTTTTCGAAGGAAGAGGTGGAAGAACAGATCCCGAAACTGAAGAAGGGAAAGGAGCCAGGAGAAGATGGGATCTAAATGAATTCCTCAAAGCACTACCCCAAGAACTAATAGAAGATTTGACAGGGATTCTCAACCAATCATGGACTGAAGGAGAAATAGGAGAAGGTTGGGAGACAGGACAGATCTATCCAACACACAATGGAGAAGATGAGAACAACGCGAAAAACTATAGAGGAATAACGCTACTCAACACTACACACAAGACGCTAGCAGAAATTATGGCAAAAAGACTCAGGACGTGGCTGGAGAAAAATAAAATATTAGGAGAGAGTCAGGCAGGCTTTCGACCAGGGTACTCGACGAGGGAACATATATTTGTTCTGAACTCACTCATGCAGAACAAACTAAAGCAGGAAAAAGGAAAACTCTACGCGTTCTTCATAGGCTTTAGGGCAGCCTTCGATATAGTTGACAGGACATTATTGATTCAGAAACTCAAGAAGGTTGGAATCACTGGGAGAATGCTAAAAATGATGGAAACGATGTACGGTAGCACCAAAAGCACGATAAACACAACGAAAGGATCTGACAGATGTTTCTGGACTACAAAAGGAGTCAGACAAGGATGTCCATTGAGTCCGATATTATTCAACATAAACGTAAATGACTTAGAACATGATAGGGAGAGAAGAAAAATTGAGGAGCGGCGATAGGAAAGACAAAAATATACTGTTTGAAATATGCAGATGACGTAGTAATAGTAGCAGAGGACAGAGGTGAGCTGAAAGAAATGATGAAAAGCTTAGAAAAATACACAACCATAAATAAGTTGGAACTTAATACATCTAAATCGAAGATCATGATCTTCAGAAAGGCAGGGAAGATATCAAAGGAAGATAAATTTTACTTTGGAGGAGAGCAAATAGAAACAATCTAAGAACACAAACAGAAAAGGTTCAAAAAGTTATAAATCAAGGTTTTAATGAAAAGAGCGAAAGTAGGTAATCTGAGACGGAAGATATAATTATTTGATTCACTCATCAGCTCAGTAATCATGTATAGGGCAGAAGTGTGGGTCTGAGAAAAAAGCCATAGAAAAGGTGCAAGGTCGTTTCATAAAAATGGCCTTAGGACTTCTAAAAAAATACGTTTTTTTCAACTTTTTTTTCGGAAATCGGGCTATAAATCAGAAAATAATGAACGGAAAAAAAAGATCATAGTTCCCGCCATAGCCACTGATGTGTAGGATAACGTGTAAAAATTTCAGCTTGATCGGTTGAATAGAATATTTTTAATTACCCGGGCCGCCCGAAAAAACGTTCTTTCAAGAAAAACGCGTTTAGCGTTTACATATTTCGGAAAATGTAAGAAAAAAAAACGATTTTTTGAAATTTAGTTACCAGACTACCCCCTTAAACTGAGTAGCATGAATTATAATATGAAAAAGAATCGTATGTAATGGAATGTAATTCTAAGACCACAATCGAGGTAAGAAAAGGAATAAAAAACCATTAATTGAATTGAATTATATTATTATATTATATACATATAACTCAAGAGTCTAAACGAAGAAAACGCGGTGCTGTCAGCTATGCGACTTTAAACTACACCGGCTGACTGCAGCCCGGCAAACAGTGTTTAGCTGGCAATGCATTTTACAGGCGCAAAAAAAAAAAACACTCAATTTACAATTAAAAAAAAAAAAAAACAAGAACCTTTTTTGGAAAAATCGCTGTGCCCCCTCCAGTCAAATCGCCTTTAGTTTATGTGATTAAAATATTACATTAGACAATGCATTTTTGTGGACTTATTATGGACGTGGCTAAAACCCGACTCGTTCCAAGAGCCTTAAGGAATTTCTATAGAACTTTGGAAAATAAATTAAATTGAATCTAATGATTTTGAGCGATTTTTGTGGTATTGCAAGGAATTTCACAAGATTACAAGGTTTTTATTGATTTTTCAAGGATTTGAACGGATTTCAAAGATTTGTACGGATTTTAATGGGGGTTTTTGTATAGAAATTTAACATATACGTTGAATTTAATTTGTATCCAAGAGATTTCAAATGATTTCTATTTATTTTAGTTGATTTTCATAATTTCTAAGGAATTTTAGGGGTTTCGAAGGATTTTGTAGGATTTCCAAAGATTTCAAGGCATTTCGAGAGAAGTTCGAAAATTGAACTAAATTGAAATGAATTAAATCTCAAGGGATTCCAAGGTATTTCAAGGAACTTAACCAGATTTAAAGGGTTTTATTGATTTGGAATAATATCGATTTCGAGAAAATTGAATGGTTTTTAAAATATTAAAAAATATTTCAAGTTATTCCAAGAAATTTGGAATTCCAATATATTTTTAAAGTACGATATTCATGGAATTTATTGGATATTAAGACCTTTATAGTCTTAATAGAATCTTAGAAAAAAAATTTCAATTAAAAAAAATTACAAAATTTTTTTTTTATTATATTTTTTTGAAATTATTTTCTACAAAAAAGGTTAATTAAATATTTGAAACCTCCCCCTTCTATACTATACTATACATATAGTAAATTAAATGTGACAAATGATTCTGTGACTTAGTGAGCACGGACTGCCTGCCTTTAAAAATTTTATTGATAATTTTAATAACAATTTTATTATAAACAAAAGCCATTTTCTCCTAATAAAACATAGTTTTTCACTACAATCCTATTTCACACAGAATTAATAATTATATTCAATGAATAAAAGATCAATAGTGATAATAAATGATAAATAAATAAATATTAAATAATAAAATAGAATAATAAAATGAATTATTATTATTATATAAATTATATAATAATAATAAAATATATAATAGATAATAATTAATATTATATTATATATTTTTTATTTATTTTTTAAATCATTATTTATTAATCACTATTATTAGGTTAAATATTAAATTAAATATTAGATTACATATATAAATGATATTAATATTAATAATAATAATAAAAATAAATATAATAATAAATAAATAATATATTACTTTTAAATAATAATAATCTTCTCTTTTAAAATATTTCAATATTTGATTAGAGGTTTATTATTATTATTCATTCCTCTTGATAATAAGAATATAATAAATATAAATAAATAAATGATCAATAAATCTGATAATGGAACAAATAAAATTCTGGCGCGTATTTATAGGTTATGTGTCAGCTGTGGATACTTGTCCACCCACGTTTATGTTCAACAAATAATGCTCATAATTTCATATTTGTTTTTCATTTTATTATGGGCACATGTAATGACATTCCGAAAATAATGTTATGGAGCTTCATAAATTGTAAACAAATGTAACGTCTATGCAACCAGTATGTTACTTCCGGTTTTTCTTAGCTTTTACATAATTTACAATAATGTAATTTCGTTTACTGAAATAAACAATTATTCTTAGTAAATATCCAAACTCATTTTTTGCATAAATACTCAAAAATGTCAATACAATATCAAAATTAACTAACCTTCTTTCTGGAACTTCCTTAAAACGGGTTTTTAATTTACAATCTGTCACAACTCAAATAGATTTCTGTATAATCGTACTTGCAGCGTAAAAAGTCGGTAAAAAAGAATTTTCAGTGATTTTTCCTGAAACTTTAGAACATGAAAAAAAGCCTTAATTACCGACATAAGGTATAAGCGAGGAAATAACAAATTTGTCACATCATTTTTTTGTCTTTAATCGAAATGTGGAAAAAAGAGTCAATTTTGAAATGAAAATGTTCGAATTTCTATTTCAAAACTTTCGTTCATAAACAAGCTGGTGATCTTTTAAGGAATCTACCTTACCGACTGAAGTATGAGAAATAAAGATAAGGATTATATTTTATTTTATCGAAATGATTGATAACAAAAACAAAAAAAAAATAGATTCCGTTCGGAGGGAATAATGCTTCAGTTTTTAAAAAATACACTTTTGTTATAAACAATGTTGAATCAGGTAATCGTTGAGAATTTCTACCTTACCGACATAAGATATAAGGAACAAAAATAGGGATCTTCTTACATTTTTCAAAAATTATTAATAAAAAAAGGAGAAAATAGAGTCCGTTTGCAGTAAAAAGAGTTTCAGTTTCAACACCATACATGTTTTATAAAGAATCTGATAATCGTTAAATTTTAATATAAATTTAATAAATTTAATAATTTAAATTTTCTACTTTGCCGACATAAGGTATATACATAAAAGGAGGAATTTTTTTAAATAATTTAAAGTAAAAATTAGATAAATTTGAGTCAACTTTGATAAAATAGGTTGAATGATTTTTTTATACATTTTTTATTATTATTGATACGCTCCGTTTATAGAAGTTTGTGAGAATAATAATAACAATCCGGTATGGTCTAGTGGCTAGGATATCTGGCTTTCACCCAGAAGGCTCGGGTTCGATTCCCGGTACCGGAATTTTTTTTGAAAATAACTTTTTTATGTTTGAAATTTGGATTTAGTTTTAATTAAACTAGCATTATAAATCGCGTGCATACTATTTTGCAATTTGAGGGAAGAATAAGTTCCATTACAAAAAAAATTTTGACTAACTATTTATTTGTTTAACGTTTTTCCACATTTAAATTCGAGCTAAAATTAGATTCTAAGATCTGAAAATAAGGACATATGTAATATGAGTTTTTTTTTTAAATTTTACAATTTTCCTAATATTCTTGAAAAAAAAAGCAAAAAGATTTATGAAGATTTGACAAGATTTTAAAAATATTATTTGATGCATTTTTGGAAATATTTTGAAGTTTTTAAATATTTTTATTAATTTCAAAACTTCTAAAATTCCTAAATATCTCTTAAATTGATTCAAATTTGTTCTCAATTTTTGTAAATTCTGCACATTTAATAAAATTGTCATAAAATCTTCCAGATTCTTTAAAATCTTTTATATTCTTTTTAAATTTTTTTGGAAATAATTTTAAATGTTTGAAATTTTTTTGAATTAGCTCGTAGAATTCATTTTTCAGAAAAGAAAATCTTTTGCGATTTTTCATGAATCTGAAGAATTTTTTTTATTCTCTTGAAAACTTTTAAGATTTCTATAAAAAATTTTGTTTTAAATTTCGAATTTTTTTTTAATTTGGTGAAACATTTTAAAATTTTTAATTATTTTTCAATCTTTTGAAAAATTCTAAACCTTGTAAATATCAATTTTGGAAATCTTCTGAAATGTTTTTAATTCTTCTTGAATTTGTCTTCAAATTAATTTTCCCCGATAAGAAATAATTTCAAATCTTCCCAGAAATCTTAAGAAAATCTTTCGTCTTATTTTTTCCTTATCGTTTTTAAGATCTCTTGAAATTTAAAAAAATGTACATTCTAAAACTGAAAATTTTCATTTCATTCATTTTTGGAGAGATTTCGTTTTTTCAACGAAATCATTTTTAAATTTCTTACAATAATGCTTAGCTTTTGATACTGTAACAACCAAAAATAATAGTTTATTTTACAGAAATTCTTATAAACAAATTCAAGACCCTACTACTTCTTAACAAAAGGATGTTGTTTTTTTACGAAATCGACTGACAGGACTCAAAAAGGACCTGTTTTTATACTATTTCAGAAGACAGCATTTATTGCTAATTTAAATAAATTTTACAAACAAATACAGATTATCGTCAATTTTCAACCAGCAGATTTTGATTTTTCAATCGAATAAATGTTAAATTACTTGAAAAAATGTTTTGCTAATGAAACTTGATTAACGAAAAATAATTGTTCATTTTATAAATAATTTTATAAACAAATTCACAACTTGATTGCCAATAACTTTTATAAAAAATACATATACTCAGTAAAAATTGCTACATTCAGTATTTAAAAGCAATGAAAAACAAACGAAATCCGCCGGTTGAAAATTAACAAAAATCTTTATTTGTTTATTGAATGTATTTAACTAAATAACAAATGATGTGACCCGTTGAAGTCTTCTAATGACTATGGTCATTTCTGAGTCATTGGCAGTCGATTTTATATAAAAACTTGTCAATTTGTTGTAAAGTAGCCTAGTTGTGAATTTGTTTAAAAAATCGTTTAAAAAATGAAGAATTATTGTTCTCTGATAAAGTATCATAAAGGAAGGATTTTCCAAGATATAAAAAGTTAATTTCATATCTAAAAACCGCTTCCTTTTGTTGACAGGTAGTCAGGTTGTAAATTTGTTTATAAAAATATTTATAAAATAAAAAGTTATTATTGAATAGTAAAGTATCAGAAGCGAAGGATTTTCTGAAGTTATTAAAAATTCATTCCGTTGAAAAAACGAAACCTGTCGGTTGAAAATTGTCGAAAATTTGTAATTGCTTGTCAAATTTATGTTAACAATTATCAAATGTCATCAAATATTAACAAATCTTACATATTATTCATTTTCGACCAAATTTTGATAAATTTTGTTAAAGGAAGTCTTTAGAGCGCGCAATGGCTAAGACATGCATTTGTTCATAACATTAACAATACTGTGGATTTGCAAGAGAAAGTAAATAAACATTGCTTTTATGTACAAAAAAAAAACTTAAACAAAAATTTCTAATTTATTCCTAAGTTTAATTTTTTTTTTAATTTTGAGAATTATCTTGAATTCACTGTATTGTCACGAAGAACTGATTGAATATTTAAATTGTTTCAATTTTTGAAGAGAAGATTTTTTTAAATACTGAACGTAAATAATATTATATGTTATTTACGTTTTTTTAACAAAAAATTTTCTAATTTGAAGCCTTTGTATAATCAAAACTCACTGTGCATGTTTCATTTTTTCAAACTGCGATTTATTTTAAAACTTTTATAAATAGAAGAAAGTTAATTTTCAATGCGCAGAGATGAATTTTTAACCAAATAATTGAATGTTTAACAACAAGAAATAAATTACCAGTTAAACCTTCGAGCGAAAGAAATTACTTTTCAACAAAATAGTTTAATTTTTAACCTTAAATATGAATTGTCAACCAATTGGTCAAAATTTGAAACAAAGAAGATTAAAATTCAAATAAAAACAGTTCAATTTAGTTTAATTTACATTTGGTTGATATTTCAAGCAAAAAAGAATTTAATTTAAATAAAAAAATAGTTGAATTAAAAAAAAATATTTCAAGAAAACAATTAATTTTCACCCCAAAAAAAAAAATGAATTTCCAACCAAAAAAGATCATTATTCCACCCTGAAGGATGAATTTTCAATCCACGAAGACGAATTTTCTATCCCAAAACACAGAAGTTCGATAAAGACATTGAATATTTCACCTACAAACATTATCTCAAAACAAAATAATTTAATTCTCAACAAAATTATGGAATATTCAAATAAAACAAATTAAACTTTAACCCAAAATATTTTCAACCAAACAGTTTAATTTTCAAGTTGAAAAAACGAAGTTTTTATGAGACTGTTGAGTCTGAAAAGTTGAATTTTTTACAAAAAGATAGTTTTCGCCCAAGAAAGATGAATATTTAATGAAATAATTGAATTTTCAAAGAAAAAATCATTTATTAAGAAAAAGTTGCATATACAACCAAATACTTTGGACTTTTAATCAAAAGAGACAGGTTTTTTACAAAAGAAATGAATTTTTAAACAAATAGATGCATTTTTGAACAAATAGTTGCAGTTTCAAGCAAAGAGACGAATTTTCTGGAAAGAATTTTACTTTTCAACCGAAAAAGTAAATTTTAACAAAGAACAATAAATTTTTAACAGTAAAAGATAGGTTTTTAACAAAAAAGGACTTTTCTACCATTGAAGATAAATGTTCAATTCAAAAGAATTAATTTTCTGTAGAAGAAGGCAAAACAGTTAAATTCTCGACTAAAAACACAACTTTTTAACAAAATCGTGGAATTTTGAACAAAATAATCAAATTTCCAACCAAACAGTTAAATTTTAAATAAAAAAGAATGAACTTCACTCAAAAAATAGTTGGATTTTATCATTGGTCTCTATTAATTCAATTCGCATTTAAGCGAAAAACGAGAAAAGGAGGGAAGTTTCTTGAAAACAATGGAAAAAAGAAGAATTATATTTGATTATATTCTTCTTTATCAAACTTTTTTTGCCCCCAATCCTCAGAATTATAAAAAGGGAAGTAGGGAAACAAGTGTGAAGATTGTACTTGATTTAAAAATTAATTGATTCTAACGTTTTCGAATCAAAAATTGAAACTAAGTAAAGCGAACTTCAGAGAAAAATAGGAAAAAGTCGATAAGTCGCCTTTTTAGTTCCAAAAGTCACATTTTTTTTAAAAGTCGCACGATTCGAGTACTGCACTTTTTATTTGTTATAACTAACGAAACTGTGCCAAACAATTTTTTAAATAAAGTTCAAAATTTTTGCGAAGAAAAAAATAGCTTATTTTACAATTTATTATTCATAAAGAGATAATTAATTATAAAAAATAAAGTTGCGGGTGAATGATTTTACCCCACACGTGCTGCTTAGCCCTGATTTATGGTATTAAAATTTCATATAAAGGAAAATGATAAATAAACTTGAATAAAAAATTGAGAAGATTTAAACAATAAAATCGCATTTATTACAAAGACAAACCCACTCTCAGAAATTTTATTCACTCAGTTGCTTATGTATCCTATTTGGCGCAATTCGCTCTAATAAAACCGATAAAAGTTCACCCTGAGATTTAAAAATCCTCCACAGAGTTATAAAATCCAGAGAAGACAGATAGCTAGAAATTTTCGCATTGATCAAAAATGGAAGTTTTTTTTCCAACCCAAAAAGGGATTTGAATCGATCGCCACTAGTTTCTAACAAAAGTTGCCTCTCTTTAACCTTTGCAAACCGCATTTTCAACATTTTTCCATAAATCGGAAATTCTTCAACAACTGAAGATTCTAATTTTTGAATCGTTGATTTGGTCAAATTCATTTCCAAGGCGGTTATCGTTTTGGGAAAAATGTCATAAAAAGAAAGGTTTGGTTTGATTTTCTTCTTTTTCATTTCCTCTAGTTCTCGCTTAAAACCATCAGTGAAAAAACGCAAGTCATTGTTTAGTAAATTCAAATCTATGTTTTGTACAAATTTTCCTCTAGCTTCGTTTAAGATAACCGCTTGGATTACAAGATACAAGACTCTTTCCTCACGTTTTATTTGATCTTTAGAAAAATAATTTCTCAAATTATGATGATGGGTCGTAATAATTCTTTCCGTTTCATGCAAATCAATTAATCGAGAAGCATTTGCTAAAGGCGTTTCCCTATTTGTATTCAAAATTGAAAAATCAGCATCATATTCTATCAACATTTCAAGAGCCAATTTATCTTTGTATTTTACGGCTAAGTGAAGCGGGGTATTTCCATGAGATTCTCTAGAATTTATATCAAAACCATAATCCGGAAAAAGTCTCCATTCAAGTCTATGACAAAATACATTGCATATTTTCAGCGTAAATGCCGTTATTCCGGTTGCCGAGTGAAGAACAACCCCAGAATTTAAAAGAAGATCAAAGATTTCTTCGGTTTGATAACAGTTTCTCAAGAAGTGATAAAGAACTGAATTTATTCTATTCGGAATAAAAGTTGCTCCTCTTTTTAACAAATCAAAAACCATTTCTGAATGACCGTAGGCAACAGCATAAGAAAGTGGATTTTCTAATTCCCTACTAACAGAATTTATACCTGCGCCACGAACAAGTAATTTTTCTATCGCGTATTTATTTCCTACTTGGACAGCAAAATGAAGCGGAAACACGTTTTCGCTTTCAATTTCAACAAATGCGCCATTTTCAAGAATAATGTCGAAAATTTCTTTATTCCCTTTATAAATTGCAACCTCCAGCACTGTTAGGGTTCGATTCAAAATTATTCGAGGATGACCTTGCATGTCAATGCCAAAACACTTTGGATTTTTTTCTGTTGGTGGGTTTACGTCTGCTCGATGATCTAAGAGCAGTTTTACAATTTCGAGGTGGCCAATATGTACAGCCATGTGAAGTAATGTGTGTAATTTATGGTCTTGAATAGAACTCAAAGTTACGAAATTCGGATTAGCACCTTTCTTCAAAAGATATTCTACAATATGTGAATGTTGTTTTTTAACTGCAGTTTCTAAAACAGGATTATGATCATCAAATTTAATATGATCACGACCACAAGCATGGTCCGCGAAAGCTTTCAAGACGGGAAGATTTCCTTCTTCAACAGATATATATAACACAGAATCCAATGGGTCATCCTTGAGTTCCTGGGTTATTAAATGGTTAATCCGTTCTTCATCACCCCTGGAAACTGCATCGCTTATTGCTTGATATCTTTCTGTGGGAGACATTGTGGGTCCCCTCTTCACTTTAGAATTTTCTGAAAAATAAATTAGATTGTGTCACACAAATAAAAGTACTTGAAAAATATTGCGGTGCATTGTTAAAGTTCCTTTTTTGCATCAATTCTTTCATACACTCCCCATCGAATCCATCCTCCTCTAAAATCTTTACCACGTTCTCTTGCCAGCTTCCTGTATCTTACATTCCTCTCCTACATCATTCCCATACTTGCCCATACATCCCTTTTCTAAATACTTCGGCACTCTTTTCTTCTCCATCATTTTATACAATTCATTCTATTTTGATTCCCCAATCATCCCCCATCTTTCTATTTATTGTCTTACCCTGCCCTTCTTCTCCAATCCTTTGTTGTTTACTCCAGCCCCTCTTCTGTATCTCTAGCCCTAAAGAACTTCCTCCTTACTTCTTCTCATCTCGTTAATTCTATCGCCCTCCCTCTCCTTTCTTCTACCTTCATCAAACACTTTCTCGTTATCTCCCCTCCATTTCCCTCCCTTAGCTTCGTCTCAAAATTTCATGCCCTTTTTCCTGCTCTTGTACCTAATTTCCCCCTTTGCGCGTCTTCTCTTACCACCCAAGTGTCCTCTATTCTACCCCTAGAATCCATCTTGTATACCTTTCTTTTAACCTCTTTATCTCTTCTCTTTCCTTCCATTCCCATATTTCTGTTACATAGCCCAATACCGTCATACCAGCTTCATACCACATTCTCCTCCTTCCAATCCTTTATTACCCTCATTCTTCCTATTCCTCATATATGCTTTATTACTCTTGCACCTTCTTTATTCGCTCTCTTATATGAAGTCTATGATCTCCATTTTTTTGCAAGGTATATCCCAAATATTTAAACTCCTTTACTTCTTTCAACTTCAATCCCTTCCATACCTCATTCCATACATTTTTCTCCATCGTTCTTTTCTAAACTTTATTATCTATATATATCTTATTCGAAATGGGCATTAGCGTCACTTACATGTAATCTTCAACCACTTCCCCTTTTGCGTTTTTCAATACGAGTACGACGATCCCTTCTTTCCATAACTCTGAACACTCCTCTCATCTCCATAATCTATTGCACATTATTCACATCCATTCCTTTATTTCCTTCCTCAGCATATGTCCAGACTTTATTTCGAATCATATCTATAGCAGGTGTCTTTCCATATTTCATTATTCCGAACAGTTTTACTATTTCTATCCTCGTTATGTCCTCTTTCTCGGCTCTTCTCATACCATCTTTTATGCCATTTCTAACTTTTCTCTCTATCCCTCCTAGCGAATCCATAAAATATTTTTTCAAATGTATCATCTCTCTATTGACTACCTTCCGAACCACTTCGTCCATACTAGCCTTATTCGCCTCTTCTTCACACCTCTTATTTTCCCAATCTTTTTTTTGATAACACATCTCAGCATACTTCTTATTTTTCCTCTTATATTCTTCTCCATTACTTGTTCCCTCTTCTCAATTTTCTTAATTCCTCTCTCACTTCCTTCTTCTTCTCTTTAGATTCTTTATCCCATCCAACCCCTTCATTCACTAATTTCTTTTTTCCTTGTGCTCTTTGTTTTGATATTCTTGACCTTTTCTTTAAACTGTTCTTTTCCTTCTATTGGCCAATCCGCTTTTCCTTATTTTTCGCCATTACTTCCTTTTCATCATTATTATTATAACTCCTTTCTCCCCCTAATGTAGCTATTATGAGAAAGTGGTACATATTCTATATAATCCGCTATCTCTAGTTTCTTGACTTCCTTAGTTCCTCTTTAACTTCGTCGTCCACTATCCCTTAATCAATTACTGCTCCCTTATCTTCTCCTGAGCGTTTATATTTCGCTTCATCATCCCCCTCTATATTTCCAAACCCTTCCTCCTCTACCTCCTATTCTCGGATCAAAATCTCCTCCTGTAATAAGCCTCATCTTTCCCTTATTTTCTTCCATCAGTTCTTTTAACTCTTCTGATTTCTTTTGCAGATCTCAGTTCACATATACCCACATTACCTTCCACATCACTCCTCTCATTTTTACATCTTCTAATATTGATTCTTCTTTTTGTTCTTTCATATCTTTCGTATCCTTTCCTATACTTCCATGTTATACATTCCTTCCTTACTCCCAACACTATTTCTTCAATTACTCTGCCTCTTCTATTCTTACTCTTTGAATTTTGAACCTGCCACCTGTTATCTCTTGTGAACCTTCCCCTTACTCTTCCCCATTCCTACACATATATTCAAGTCTCTATCATTACTACTGCCTCCTATTGTTCCAAATTTCTCATAGATTACCGAGCCTTTCTTTTCAAGCATGCTACATTCCAGTAACATATCATCCTTTCTTCTCTTCTTTCCTTTCCCGTACTTTTTTGTTACCTCCTATGTCTTATTTTCCTCTACCCCCTTCCTGTCTCTCCACATCCCCGTTCACCTCAATTTTTTAATCACTCTTTCATTTCTTCGTCCGAAACCCACCATATACCTTCTATTTATATTCTCCTATACTTAATCTACGTTCTTTTTCCCTTCTTTAATTTGCCATCTGCTATTTTCTTTTCTTATGCTATATATACCTTTCTTCTTATGTCAAATCATCCTTTATTCTCTTTGAGCTTTCATAGAACGCCCTCTGTCTTGTCACTACTTCCCTTTTATGCTCCCATTTTATTAGTTTCACTTGTGCCATTTCTTTCCTTTCCCCCCTTCTCATCCTACACTTCGCACTTTCTCCATCGGTAGCTTAGCATTCATCCTTTTTACCACTTCTTCTACATCTTTCAGTTGCTTCTCCTCTGATTTTATACCCTTTAGCACTTTATTCCTTCTTCATTCCTCTATCCCATTTCTTTTTATTCTTCTTTCTACTTTTCTCAACTTTTACTAATCCTTAGTCCCGCTCTCCCCACCTTCAAATCCCCGGTTTGAGCTTTTTCACTTGTCTATTATCCGTTCCTATTATGCTAGCTTTTTACTAGGCTCTTCCTGCTTTTCTAGTCTTTGGTTTAAAGTCTGCATCCTTATTTTAAATTTTCTCCAACCTCTTTCTTTCTTTTTTCTTGAATCTTTTCTAATTTCGGCCTTTCCTTTCCTATTTATATTCTTATTTCGCTCACACCTTCTTCTGTCTTTTTTTTCATCTCTATTACCTTTATCATCATTTTGCGCATTTCTCTTAACCTTACATTTTTGTTTTATATCAGCACTGTACTTTCAACATTGTTTTCTTCTTTCTCCTTATCTGTCTTCCCCGTTTGGGATTTTTTAAACTGGATCCTACTTCTTCCTTATCCTCACTATGTCTGCTCTCTGCTTATTTACTTACTTCTGCACGCCAATTACGAATGTCATAGTAAAATTGGGTGCAAATTTGTTTTTTAACGTCAAAACCTGAAAATTGAAATGGTAGGGGTGTGACTTAAATTATTTCTATGACCAGTCGCAGGGATGCATTCCCGACACAAACGTGTCATTGGAAAGGGGGCATTAGTGTGACCTAAACTATTTGTGTGACCAACCATGGTGAGACCTTCCCGCCCTCCACGAAACATTAAAAAATGTTAGGGGTGTGACTCAAATTATTCCTGCGACCAGTCACAGAGGTTCGTTCCCGCCCCCAACGAGACATTGGAAAGGGGTAGGGGTTTGACTTAAATTACTTCTGTGACTAGTCCCCACCTTGACATTGGAAAGATGTAGGGGTGTGACCTACATTATTTTTGTGACCAGTCGCAGAAGATGTCTTTCCATCCCCCACCAGACGTTGGAAAGAGGAAGGGATGTGACTTGAACTGTTTTTGTGATCAGTCACAGGAGTGCCTTCGTGGACCCCACGAGACCTTAGCAAGGAGTACGGGTGTGACTTGAGTAATTTCCGCGACCAGTCACAATGGTGCCTTCCTGCCCCCAACGAGAAATGAAAAAAGGGTTAGAAGTGTGTTTCAAATTATTTCTGCAGCAAGTCACAGAAGCCCCCCCCCCCCCCCCAACGAGACATTGGAATGGGGTAGAGGTGTGACTTATTTATGTGACATTCGTAATCAGCGTGCAAAATGTATGGGTGACGTGAGTTACAAATTAATTGGAGGTATTCTATGTTCAGAACTTTACCCGATTTATTTTGGAACTTAACAAAATTGAACATGAGTACGTTGGAAAATGGGATGGACTAGTCCCGAAAATTCGAGACAACTAGCCAAGCTTATGAAAAGTATTTGACCAGTCATCCCGATTTTCGGAACAAGAAACTTCGTGAAAATTAAGAAGTTCAAAATAAAACTGTCCGACATAATACTGGGTCTGTCCAGAAAGTATCCGACCTTGTGCTCTAACTTTTGCAGTTGTGCAATTGTCAAAAATAGGTGTTAACGATTTACGGGGGACCTTTGTGAGGCCCCCTGTGGTGTAACAAAGGCCATCTTTAGTCGACTATTGTGCGCAGTTGCGTAAACGTCTGACCACGTACGCGTCACATTTCAGGATGACGGATCGCACCGAACATAGAGTTTGTACAACGGCCAAAACACCTCAAAATGTTTAAACAGTCAGAGTATTAATTAATGGAAATCGTTGTTTAATAGTGAAAAAGATAGAGGCAAACATCGGCTTTCCAAAATCTATTCTTTCGGAAATTTCGAGCCAAGAAACGACCTGATTTGTGGTAGAGAAAATAAAACAGAATTTGATGAAGCAGCTGTCAGCTATAATGGAAGGTCACTTTGAGCAGTGCCATCGTCGGGTAGTTTATGGACAGATCTTGTGAGAAAAATCTCGCATAATTAAAAAAATTAAAATGGAAAAAATTTCTCAGATTTTAAGAATGTGGAGTGTTTATATTTTCGAATATATGAAATTTAAACAAAATTCAATATTCAAAAAGCCTCAACTTTAATTTAAAGAACTCTAAAATGGAACCAATTAAAATTGAAACGTGAAAGAATACGGCACTTGCCATTAGGCAATGTGAAAATGCGATCAGTAATCAATGTTAGACAAATTCCAATTTTTTAATTTATGAAAAATTTTGAATCAAATTGCAAAAAACAGGGCGAATTAAAAATAAACATTTTTTTGGTCGAAACATTAAAATCACGCAAAGTGGACTTAAAAATGTGTGCAGAAATATCAATTATTGAAAAACTGGAAAATGCTGTAGGCTGCTTCGCCTCAAAATGTATAGTTTTTACAGAATAGATGGTTTTTTTCCTTCAGATTAATTATAATTATTAACTCCCTTACATCTTTAAATTATATTGTGGTGTGGAGCTCACTTAAAAATTTCGATTTGATAATTCTCGGCTGTATTCAAAATTTGCAAAAGTCGGAAAAGTCACTCAACTTCTTCAATAAAGTAAATTTACCACTGAAAAGTGAAAAAGGGTAGAAGTGTAGAACTTGAACCAGCGTACCCGGTTTTTTTTCTTATTATTTATTATTTTTCCCGTCATGGGCAGCACTTTCTTTCGCTCGGAAAAGCGGGATAAATTCAAACTCAGGTACTTTTTGATAAAGCATTTTTTTCGTCAAAGAAAATGCATCATTTTTTTGCATCAAGTTCATAAACGTAAAAAGAACACTAAAGCTTTCACCCTAGAAATTATATTTTGGGAATGCCTCCTGAGTTTTTTGATTGAATAAGAAAGAAATTGCTTGGCCTCCTTTTTAAATAACTCAATATGTGTTGTTTTTGATCAACTGGTGTGATGTATTTTGATGAAATAAGTAAGAAGTCAAGTATTCTATTCTAAACAATTTTTATTTTGCGTCAAAAAAAGTTTCTTTGTGATAAAGTGTGGATCTACAGGGTGGCGAAACCGGCGATCGTCCCTCTCCAACCAGGATTTTCTGACTTACCTTCACTTCTTTCTTTTTACTGAAAAATTGAGAAAAACTATGGAAACATAATAATATATTCAAAAGTTTGCACATTATTATACACAATAATCTTAAAATTCATGTATTCACTTTGTTCCCATTGAAGCTGCTTTCACTAGCCTTTCCGTGTTTTTTGCTCTGTAATTTATTTTAAAGTTATTACTTTTGCACTTTAGATCAGAATAATAAATTCAAAATAACATAATGCACAATATAAAGATTATTATTTTTTAACGACTTAGTTTTACGATTCTAATATAAAGATACTTCAATTTCAAAATGGGCTCTGGAATCGTTTATTTTTCAACGGTTAAGTTAAGCTTGAATTAATTATTTTCAAAGCCTGCAATTAGAAATCATATAGTTTCCAACGTTTTTAGAATGATTAAGCTTTGAAGGTTTATGGAATTAAAAATTTTTTAATAATAAAATATATCCAATCGCTTCGAGTGTCATTTGATACTACATTTTTTAATTTTAATTTAATTTAATTTAATTTTTGAGGACTTCAAAATGAAGTTGTTTAGCTTCAAAAGATTCTGTTCGCAAATATTTTCTTTGAAGTTCGAAAATTCCTTAATTAATAGTGATTGATCTACAGGCCTCTGACTCATTTCAGAGACCAAAATAGTATAAATAGTATTTTTGACAAAATTTTTTATTATTTTGTTGAAAATTAAATTATTTTCTTGAGAATTCAACAATTTTGTTAAAAAGTCATACTTCTTGGTTGGAAATTCAA
>CAKNXH010001895.1:70280-163407 GCA_932178445.1 Andricus quercusramuli | reverse complement strand
ATTTATATCGATTACAATTTTTCTCCGTGTAATATTTCGTTTTTCCCTTTCTACAATGACAGATAATGTAATTTTTTATGAACATTTAAAATTTCTGAAGACGGAACTTAGAAATTTGATCGTGAGCTTTGACTTTTTTTTAATAACAATTGTTCTTAAACTTCCCTGTAAGGTTGGGTTTTTAGGTGTTTTAGATTATTTAACTACGTTCAAGATTAACATAAAATATAATTTTTTTGAACATTTACAATTTTACATAAAAATGGAACTCAGAATTTCTTCTTGAAAAAAAAAAAAATAGGAAAAATATTGTATTCGCGACAGTTGTATTTATAGTTCCTAGACATTTTAGGAGACATGAACCATATTTTTAAGCGTATTGAAATTTTTTTAAAAATATTTATACTCTCGGCACAGTACTGCGCCGAGTCTGGGCCAAACTCTGGATCTTGCTCTAAACACATGGTTTGCCGTAGTAGAAGTCAAACCAGACTCTGGCTTTTCCTATTGAAAAATGTTTTAAATAAATAATTTATATCGATTACAATTTTTCTTCGTGTAATATTTCGTTTTGCGCGCACAGAAAAAACTTAGGGTAAATAGTGTTGCAGGTAATTTCGTATTTTTACCTGTTCGCATTGGTAAAACACAAATATTACCCTCGATGGGCAGAAACTGTCTTTTGTTCTCATGAAAGTTCTCACCAACGTTTTGAAAATTGGAAGCCACTAGCTTTGAATCGCTGAAGTGAAGTTAGCTGACGGTTGGAGTAACAGGCAAATCGGATAAGTGCGACTGCATAAAGGCTGTTTTGCCGAATCGTTAGAACTGTCAAAAGTTCAATATGACATTTACCAGGCCTTCAGGTTGAACCTTGAGAATTACTCCTGAACGTAGGTAAACGCAGAATAATACCCTAGACGTGCGGGTAAAGTTTACCCACATGGGGTAATTTTTGTTACAGGTAATCTTTACCCCGAATTCCGGGTGAAGTTTGCACTTAGTTTTTTCTGTGCGTTTTCGACTACTTTACAACTTTCTACAATGACAGGGAATGTATAATTTTTTAGGAACATTAAACATTTTTTTTTAGCCAAAGTAAAGACGAAGTTTGGAACAGCAGTGCACCGAGTCTGAGCCGTAGTCTAGCTCTTCTTTTTGAAATATGGTTCACGTACTAAAAGTAATAGTGGGCCCAGTGATGCGCCTTTGTTGGGCCAGACTCTGGCTTTTGCCGATCTCTAGCTTTTCCTCGTAAAACATACTTTGTCTTGATAAAAGTGACACTTGGTCAAGTAATGTGCCATCACTGGGCTAAGCATCAGCGGTAGATCGACAAATTTAAATAGCCAGTATAGGCAGCCAGTGCGGGCACAACACTGGGCCAATTAAAATGCCGATATTGGCGCAATAACATTAGCCGATCTTTGGCTGCCGAAATTAGACCAAGCCTGGGCCGTGTTTTCAGGTCCGGCAATTCGCACTTGGGAAGGCTCTAGCTTTATAATTTTTACATTTTTATGAACTAATAAAGGAAAGTGAAAGCTTTGAGAAAATTAAACTTCTTCAGAAAGTAGAAAAGAAAAAAATTAAGACCTTTTTAAGATCAAAATGAAATCTACTTTCATAAGAAACATTTTATGTACCAAAATCATGACACAAGAAATCTCACAAATCAAAATTAAATTTTCAACTACCTTATTTCCAGTTCATCACAGTCAAATATATAACAAAATAAAAAATAGGGAGAAAAGGGAAAGAGTCAATCCAAAACAACCTCACACTTTTTCCTTTCTTTTCTCCGTAAAACTACACAGAAATTAATATAAAAAGTTATTAGGTCAATTATCCATGCTTTGACCAATTTTTCTGTGTTTCTTTTCTTTTTGAAGGCAAAGCTTTTTTTAGAAAAAAAACCCATACCATTTTTCAGAAAATAATGCATAATATATTTTGTAGAAGTTGACCGAATTGAATAAGGAAATTGAACGCAGAACGAATACAACTTCTGATCGTGGAGATACACTCCAGCCATTCATCATCGCTATTTAGAAGAACGCTAGAGACAATGGAATCCGTTTACGTTGATGGCATGAGATATTTTAGTCCGGGCGCCAGAGGGGTCACCGTGGCCTCCTTAATTTAGATGGGGCCACCTAGGTTTTTTTTATGTATTTTGGGTCGCTGAACACGAATTTCGGAGGTGGCTTTCGATCCGACAGTCGGGTAACTTGTTATTAACAATTTAATTGTTTAAAGCACTGTATCTTTTGAACTAAAAGAGATACAAACATTTTAATGAGTAAGTTCTGTTCCTTATTTCATAGCAAACAAATTCCATTTTCTTTTATTTCGATAAAGTTATTAGAACTGGAGATATTGTTAATTAAGTGCAAAAAAGCGCTGTACCTCCGCGGCGCTCGGACAAATTGGACTTTAATTCAGCTCCTAATCAATATTTTTGGTCGTGCATGGTCTTATTTTGAAGTTGAAAGTGTATTCTAACTGTTTTAGTCATTAAAAATCATTTGCACTCACTAATAAACAAATGGGAGCCACAAAATTTGACGATTTTATCTGGTTTTTCGTTAGTTTATTTGTTTATAGGCGTATAAATGATCATCTCGACAAGGAAACTCATTATAAATCACACAGAAACACGAGAGTTTACTCGCAGAATAATAGTCATTTTAATTTTTCGAAAAACACCGAATAGAACTTGAGTTATTGATGTTTTATCGATTAGCGCGCCGAAGCGTCTATAGCACGTCCGCACGGCCAAAGGAGAATTGGCGCCTCCATGCAACTGCAAAGTTTCAGCACAAAAGCATGCCCATGTAATAAAAAAAAACATAAAATGTTGTTCATTCTGTGCATATGCATGAAGACTAAGACTTGTAAAAACAAAAGAAACAATGATGAAAATATTTAGATAATCTATGAATATACCCTTGTAAATAAATGTATATAATGATAAATAGATCATCTTTTTTGAAATGCGTTGTAATGTAATTTTGCAATAGGTTTTACAGTGAGTAATTATATTTTATTATTGTACATCTATAGATACTTAGTTATTACAGATAGTATTTAATTTAGGACGTTTGATATTTCAGTGTTTATCTTGCATAAAATGAAACGTTCAATTTATACTCGCATAAGGGCAGAAAAAAAATTTCGTAATAAATATTACTATAAATTTCGCAGATAACTCGAAGATGCACTCGAAGTTTTTTCGCAGAAAAGTAAAGGTTGCGGCATTTATTCAAGTGCTTTTTACATATATTGGAATAAAATTCGACCATATTGATTTATGATGAATTTGCAAAGTCGTCGCAAGATAAGGAATACTTGTCATACTTCTAACTTTTATAACGATCGCGTTTTAAATCATGCACGACTATTTAAAAAGTTAAATTGGTAATAAAATATGAAGTTGTTAACTATTTAACAAGCTACCTTCGAAATTTGTATTCGTCAACCCAAATTGCATAAAAAATCCTTGCGAGGCGCATTCCATCCTCACCTGGCGCGAATTCTCCTTTGGCCGTGCGGACGCGCTATAGACGCTTCGGCGCGCTAATCGATAAAACATCAATAACTCAAGTTCTATTCGGTGTTTTTCGAAAAATCAAAATGACTATCATTCTGCGAGTAAAATCTCGTGTTTCTGTTTAATTTATAATGGGTTTCCTTGTCCGGATGATCATTTATACGCCTATAAACAAATAAACTAACAAAAAACCAGATAAAATCGTCACATTTTGCGGCTCCCATTTGTTTATTTGTAAGTGAAAATGATTTTTTATGACTTAAACTGTTAGAATACACTTTCAACTTCAAAATAAGACCATGCACGACCAAAAATATTGATTAGGAGCTGAATTAAAGTCCAATTTGTCGGAGCGCCACGGAGGTACAGCGCTTTTTTGCACTTAATTAACCATATTTCCAGTTCTAATAACTTTACCAAAATAAAAAAAAAATGGGATTTGTTTTTTATGAAATAAGGAACAAAACTTACTCATTCAAATGTTCGTATCTCTGTTTGTTCAAAAGATACAGTGATTTAAATAATTAAATTGTTAATAACAAATTACCCGACTGTCGGATCGAAAGCCACCCCCGAAATTCGTGTTCAGCGACCCAAAATACATTGAAAAACCTAGGTGGCCCCATCTAAATTAAGGAGGCCACGGTGACCCCTCTGGCGCCCGGACTATTTGATGGACAGCATCGTGCAAGCAGTAGACGTATGCTTTAAAATATACCAAGCACTAAACGCCGCGTACTTGTAATTTTATTCAGCGTTATATCTACGACATTCATACCTGTACCGACGTACAGAAATGGCCTGGCGGTACTTCCCATAAACTACGTTGCAAGTTTGAGAAGGAGGGCTAAAAACTTGAATCCAACCTTTTGGGTGAAAGTTTTTTTTTTATCGAAAAGGCTACTATTATAGTTTTGGTTCTAAATTCATTTAAATTGATTAAAAATTATGTTATCTTGTTGAAAATGCAACTATATTTTTGAGAAGTCATCCGGTTTTATCAAAAATGCAACTACTTCGTCAAAAATTCATTTTTTTAGTTGAAGGTTCATTCCATTGGTTGAAAATTTAACTATTTTGATAAAAATTCGTTTCGTGTTTGGTTGGAAACAAATCTTTTAAACTGACAGGTGAACTATTTCATTTTCGGTTGAAAATTTATCCATTCCAGGTGAAAATTTAATAACCTTTTTGAAAATTCATTTTAGTGTTAACATTTTTTAATCGGAAAATTTAACTATATAATGTTTGGTTAAAACTTTATCCTGTATATTGGATAAGTTAAAATTCTTATTTTTTGTTGGAAAATTATTTTCCTTGGTAAAAATTAAACTTTTTAGTTGAAAATTCAACTGTTTGGTAGAAAATCTTATTAAAAATTCATATTTTTTTACTAAAAATTATCTTTTTGGCTCAAAATTGATTTTTTTGTTGAAGGTTCATGTTTTGGTTGAAAATTTAACTATTATCATGAAAGTTGGTTTCATGTTTTGTTGCAAATAAATCTTCTAAACTGACAAAATTAGACTTCCATTTTTGGTTAAAAACTGATCTCTTTTAGTTGAAAGTTCAAATTTTCAACATCTTATATCTTAACATCTTTAACACCTTTACGTCTAAAATGTAGTTCAAATTTTTGGTTGAAAATTCAAGCATTTCATTTTAAATGAACTTTTATGGTGAATATTCTACTCTTTTGTAGAAAATTAATATTTTTGGCTTGGGCTTCCGTTTTCGGTACCGATCGTGAGAGAACTCTTCTGTGTCAAGTGTTGCGTTTTTTGGCTTTGGTGAAGGGAATCAGCGTGTGTGGGTGCAGAAAGGGCAGTGAGTGTGGAGAGGAGGTGTAAAGGAAGAAGGGTGAGTGAAGGCAAGTGTGTAAAGGGTGAAAATAAGTTGTGAGAAAGGAAAGTTGAAACGTGCAAATTTTGTTTTGAGGTTAGGTGTAGAAAGTGGTCGTCGGGCAAGGGGGAAAAAGGTAGGCAAGCTAAGAGCGGGAAACATCGAGGACTCTTTGGTAAGGTAGGAATGGCGACCATACGAAGTCCACAAACGGGCGACAGAGGGCAGGGAGATGAAGCAAGAGCGGACGAGGTTGTGAGCGCGGTTACTGGGGAGAAGGGAGAATATGACAGTAGCGAGGAGGAGGCGTTCGAGACACCGGCCAGGGGCGGATCGACAGAGAGAAGGGGATCAGGCACGAGCCAGAAACGAGGGAGACCGTCGAATTTACAGCGCCTCAACAGGCTAGGTAGCGCAGGCTCTAATAGGAGTCTGGACGAATGGCAAAAAAAGGTGAGCGCGACTAGCAGTGAAGGGGAAGATAAGAGAAAAAGAGAGGAAGGGGAAGATGATTCTGAAATGGATAAGGATAACAAAAAAGTTAAGATCAAACGAAAAACACCAGACAGAGATAGACGGGATGGGGGGATGTTTGAGAAGCTGGAAGCCCTCATAAAAGGATTTAGAGAAGAAACTAGGAAGAGTCTGGAAGATATGAATAGGCAGGGGAAAGAAGTTAGGGGGGAAGTGAGAAAAGTAAGAGAAAAGTGGGAAGAGTGGGATAAACCCTGGAAAGAGGAGAAAGTCAAGGTATGGGGTAAATTAGAGGCCATAGAGAATAGACAGAGAGAGATTGACGAACAGACAAATAGGGAGATAAAACAACTGGAAGAACGGGTAAGCAAATTAGAAGTCAGGAATGAACATATGGGGAAGGAAAGAGAAAGTGCGGAAAAAGTAGAAGGGAGTGATAACGTGCAAAATGAGAATGAAATATTGAAGAAGAGACTGAGTGAGATTGAAAGAAGGTTGGAAGGGGAAGAAAGGGCGAAGAGAAAAAATAACATAGTAGTCAAGGGATTGAAAATAGAGAGTGAAACAGGGGAAATTGAAATCAAAAATCTGCTGAGAGATATTGGAATTCGGGTAAGGGTAGAAGGAGTTAAGAGATTAGGAATGACGAAGGCAGGAAAAGAGGGAATGTTTGTAGTAAAAGTAGGGAGTGAGGAGGAGAAAAAGAAAATTATGGAGAACAAAAAATTATTGAAAGGAAGAAGGGAGAGAATTGAAGAGGATTTGACTTGGAGGGAGAGGAAAAGGAGATGGCAAATAGAACAGAGAGCATGGATAGAGAGGAAAAAGGGATGCATGGTATGGATAGGGCGAGACAGACTATGGATAAATGGGGAGGAGTGGGTCTGGGACGAGGAGGTAGAAGAAATAAGGAAAAAGGGAAAAAGAGTTGAGAAAGGTAGAAGAAAGGAAGATACAAAAGAAGCTAGAGAGCAAACAGAGGGGTTTCCAAAAAGCAAGGCGGAAGAGAAGTAAGGAGTACAGGGGAGGGAAGGGAGGAGAAAAAAGTGAAAATAGCTTTCTGGAATGTGTCAGGCTTGAAGAACAAGAATGAAGGTTTCTGGCGGGAGTTAGAAAAGTGGGATGTGATTATGATGAGTGAAACCTGGGCGGATGAGAAAGATTGGAAGGGGATGAAAAGGTTGTTACCTAAAGGGTATGTGTGGACAATGCAAGAAGCAAGAAAGGAACACGTTAAAGGTAGAGGAATGGGCGGCATGGTAGCAGGGGTGAGAAAAGAATTGGCATTAAAAGGTAAAACAGAGCAGGATAGGGAAGAAAAGGAGGGAACAATGGTAAGAAGGATTATAATAGGGAAAGTCAAAATAGTGGTGGTTTGTGTATATAGAAGAAGAGGGGAAGAGGAAGGTTGGAGAGTAATAAGGAGGTGGATGGAGGAAAAGAAGGAAGAATTGGTTTTGATAGGAGGTGACTTAAATGCCTGGACTGGCGAGCAAGGGGGAGGGACTTGGGATGAAGAAAAGGAGGCATATGTAAGGAGCTCCAAACATAGGGAGATAGACCGGGAGGGGAGGAGGTTACTAGACATAATAGGAGAAACCGGATGGTTTATATGTAATGGCAACATGAAAGGAGATGAGAAAGGAGAGATTACATTTATAGGTAAGGGAGAAACAATAATAGACTACATCTTGGCGGAAGAAAGAATGAGTAATATGATATGCAGTATGAATGTAGGGAATGAGATAGGGTCAGAACACTTCCCAGTAATAGCTACACTGAAATGTGGCGTCCATAAGCGTGGCAGAGGGAGAAAGGAAAGAGGGGGGGAAAGGAATACGAAAATGGGAGTCTGGGGGGTAGATAAATTAAAAGTGTTTGAACAGAAGATGGAAAAGGAGAATGTTAGATATGAAAAGGAGGAGGGAGTAGACTCGTTAATTAAAAGACTGAAAGGGTCGATTGAGAAGGTGAAGGATGAGATAGGTACAAAAGAAGGAAGAGAAGAGGGAAAGAGAGGCTGGTGGGACGAGGAATGCAGGGAGAGTAAGGAGAGAATGAAAGAATCTGTAAGAAAATGGAGGAAAGGAGAAATAGAGAAGGCGGAGTACAATAGGAGAAAAAGAGAACATGAGAAGATGCTGGAAGGGAAAAAGCAAAGGGGAAAGGAGAAATACAAGGAAGAAGTAGAAAAAGCAATCAAAGAAGGTAGGGTCTGGGATGTGATAAACAGGGAAAGAGGAGGAAGGAAGGGCGTGAATGAAGAAATAGAAATGGATGAATGGACGGATTATTTTAAGGGTCTGCTAGGGGGAGAACAAAATAGGATTAAAGGGGAAAATAGAAAGACAGTCCAGGGAGAAATGGAGGAAGCGAACGAAATAACAAGAGAAGAAGTGAATGAGGCGATAGATAGACTGAAAAGAAACAAGGCCACAGGAGAGGATGGAGTGGAGAACGAAGCGATAAAGTATGGAGGAGAAGGGATTAGGGAAGTGATGTGGAGGATATGCAACAAGGTCTGGAAAGGAGAAGGGTGGCCGGAGGAGTGGATGACAGGGCTGGTAGTACCGCTTGTTAAGAAAGGGGAGGGTAAGAAGGTAGAAGAGTACAGAGGGATCACTCTCATGCAAGGGGGCTATAAAATATACACAGAAATTCTAAGAAAAAGGTTAGAGAACCAGATAGAAGAGAAGCAAAGTATCCCACACAACCAGACGGGATTTAGAAAAGGGATGGGGACAATTGACAACATTTACGTACTCAACTACTTGGTTAACAGAAACTTAGGGAGAAAAAGAGGGAAATTAGTCGCTTTGTTTGTAGATTTCAAAGCAGCCTTTGACTCAGTAAATAGAAAAGTGTTATGGCAGGCAATGAAAGAGAGGGGAATAGAAGAAGGGCTGGTGGAGAGGATAAAGGAAATTTTTACTGAAACCAGGATTAGGGTGAAGATACGCGGGGAAAAAGGGGAGGTTTTCTGGACAGGAAGAGGTCTAAGGCAAGGGTGCCCGTTGAGTCCACTACTTTTTAATTTGCTGCTGGCAGACCTAGAGGAGAAGCTAAAGGAGAAAGGGAAAGGGGGGACGATCCTGGGTAATAGCAAACTATACTCCCTAGCATACGCGGACGACGTAGTTCTAATAGCAGACGATGAGAAGGGGATGAACCTAATGATAAGAATTTTCGAAGAGTACGTGTGAACAAAAGAACTGACCGTGAACGTAGGGAAGACCAAGGTGATGTGCTTCAGAAATAAAAAGACCAAAATAGGTTACGTTTGGAAGATGAACGGACAAACAGTGGAAATTGTGGAGGAGTTCTGTTACCTAGGTTTTTGGTTTGAGTCAGGAGGGGGAAACGATTTGCAGGTGAGGAAAAGAATCGAAAGTGCGAGTAAAGTAATGGGCCAAGTATGGGGTATAGGAAAGAGAAGGGTCAAGGACGATTGGAGAATGAGGGTTTGGTTGTTTGATGCGTTGGTTTGGGCGGTGTTGTGTTATGGAGTGGAGGTTTGGGGATGGAAGGAACATAGGAAAGTGGAAAGCATACATGAGAGATTTCTGAGATGGGTAATGGGGGTCAGTTGGAGTTGTCCAGGATACATGATAAGGGAAGAACTAGGAAGGGAAAAAATGGTAACTAGACAAATTAAGAGAGCCTGGAGGTTTGAAGAGAAGCTGAAAAGGGGAGAGGGGAGCAGAATAGCACAAGTATGCTTGGACGAAGTTCGGAACAAGGAGACGAGAGGCAATTTGGGAAATTCAAAATGGGAGGAAGAAAGGAAAAAAATGAGGAGTGTTTGTGATATACAGGAAGGGGTTGTGGATTGGCAGAACATTGAATTAGAGCTATTAGTAAGACAAGGAGAAGAGAGATGGAGAAAGATTATGGATTCGAAGTACAATAGATGGTATATGATGGTCAAAGGGGTGACGGAACCAGAATATTTGCAAAAGATGAAAAAGGAAGAGAAATGGAATAGGGTGATACGGTTTAGAATGGGAGAAGGAGTGAGAGCTTGTAGATATTGGATGGATGAAGAGGACAATCTATGCAGAGTATGTGGGTACGAAGTGGAGTCATGGGCACATGTGTTAGAGAGGTGTACAGGAGAGGAAGATGGACAGTTGAGTGTGGATGAATGTGTGAGATGGATCTTGGATGGTAATGGGCAGGGAGTGATGTGGATGAAAAAACTGGAAGAAATAAGAGAAAGCAAGGGATCAGGGCAGAGCCAAACGGGTAATCCTGTTTAAAGGAATCTAACGAATAAAATTTTCAAATCGGTCTAAATGAATTTGATGGTAAGAGAAAACGGAAGCCCGGGAAGATCGCTCATTGTCTCTAGTCTAAGTGTAGTAATAATATGATTGTTAGTAGGTAAGGCGTTGCATTAGAAAATAAGTAGCGAGTAAGTTAGACTAAGGATGAAATGTAAACATATGTACAGGGAGCGGAGGCCCTCGAACCCGTAAAAGGGAGAGTTCAAATATACAATACAATACAATAATATTTTTGGCTTGAAAATTAAACTTTTTAGTTGAAGAATCATATATTTGTATTGAAAATTCAACTTTTTTGTAGATAATTAGTCTTTTTGGCTTCAAAATTAAATAACTTTGCTGACAATTCACGTATTTTGTTCAAAATTGGTCTTTTTTGGTAGAACATTATTTAGGTTGGAAATTTTTATTTCTTATAGAATATTCAATCTCCTTGGTCGGAAATTCATCTTTTTGGTTGGACTTTCAACAATGTTGTTGATAATTGTTTAATTTTTGCCGTTCAAAGTTATCTTTACATTCTCATTCATAAGAGTGTAATGTAATTTCAAATAGTTTTTGTCTGAAAAATTAAATATACCATTTTTGGCTGAAACTGTATTGTGTATACTGTATTTTGTTGAAAATTCGCCTTTGTGGATAGAAAACTAACCCAGAAGATATAAAAGAAGTGGATTTTTGTAACAGTTAAAAATTACTCGGAAATCGCTGTAAAGATTACAATTTGTTTTTTTTTTCCTGTAAATCTTCTTGGTTAAAAATTTAACTTATTGCTTGAAAGTAAATTTATTTGATAGAAAATTCATACGTATATTTCGTTAAAAAATCGTCTTTTTGGGTAGTAGACTATTCTTGTTTGTGGATAGTTCAAATTTTCGGTTGAGAATCTTGTTCAAAATTGATCTTTCTTGATCAAGAATGATCTTTTCTGTTAAATATTTATCTTTCCCGATTTAAAGGTCCACCGCTTTCTGAAAAATTCGTTTTTTTAGCTTAAAAACTTCACTCTTTTGTTGAAAATTCATTTTTCATGATAGAAAAGTCATCTGTCTTGGTGCAAAATGAACTTTGTGGATGAAAATTCAACTTCCTTCTGAAGACTCGCCAGGCCTCGATGACACCAGTGACAATTGGTAGCGTAAGCAGTTTAAATGCGTTAAAGTATTAAATAATTGATAATGTTTATTAATTCATTCTACTTTTTATATACGATGTTTGACCATAATAATTGTATTAGTTTTTAAATTTATCTTTAACGAAGGCTTTAGAGAATTATAATTTATGTAGGGATCTCTTTAGATATATATTAAATATAGCAGTAAGCACTACTGATATACCAACAATTTAAATGCGTTGTGATGGTTTCAAAACCGTATCATTTTGGGACCAAATTTTTGCTCACGAAGTTAGAAAAGCATCTGAACAAATTTTCGTTAGACAATCAAACTTAGTAAATCATCGACCAGTTATTATATATGAAGACTCGGAAACGTTTTTTACTCTTAGGCAAAGTGCAGTCCATTAAGTTACGTATGCGAGGAAGTAACTATTTTATCATATGTGACGTGCGCCGAAGAAAGGGACCTTACTCTGGAAAGCGAGATTTTTCAGGACGAGCGGTCGAAGTCGACCCGATAGACGCGACTTTTAGAAGAGAGGGAAGACCACGAAATCTTCCCACACCGCTTGCCAATACATTCTCACGCATGTAGCGGCGCTGCTCACGGACGGAGTATAGATGAGACGCGGAGATGTAGTGGTGAGTGGTGGGAGGTGTTTCACGGGATCTCGAGCTCTCGAGTGAAAGCACGATTTCTCGGGTACCTATCAACTCAATTATTAGCAATAATAACGCTCGGAAATTTTTTTCGATGGTTTCATTAAAAAGAGCAACTCAAAAACTATCGAGAGGTGTAAAAACCTCGATTTCGATTTTTCCAGAGTAAGCCCCCTTTCTTCGGCGCACGTCACATATAAGTTCTATATATATATATATATATTTATGCTCCTAATTCTAAACATAAAACTATCCATTTATAAGCACATTTTTTAGCGAACTTTAACCTATTCATCATTAATTTGAATATTTCGTTTAATTTTAAGGTTACGTGAGGGTTTCTCATTTTTTCAATCCATGTACTGTCACATATAAGTTCTATATATATATATATATATTTATGCTCCTAATTCTAAACATAAAACTATCCATTTATAAGCACATTTTTTAGCGAACTTTAACCTATTCATCATTAATTTGAATATTTCGTTTAATTTTAAGGTTACGTGAGGGTTTCTCATTTTTTCAATCCATGTACTGTTTTTGAATACGCTATAGAATGTGTTATACTTTACATCTGAATTACTATGAAATTATACTAATTACATAGTACGATGACTTTTATCAATTGATAAATAGTAAGAAGTGTTTTCATAACAATTTTCAGTAAAAACTAGTAATTGATAGAAAAAACGTTAAACATAAAATTAATGAAGAATTTTTTCTTACTAATTTCTTTTGTTACGATTTTATCTTACAAATGAGTAATTTTTTATTACAGATTATTATCAAAATATAAATCAATTGATAAAAGATTTCCCACTGGTTACATAGAAGACCTACATATTAACATGTTAGTCCAGATTGGAAAATCAAATTGATTTTTTTATTAATTTTTGAAAATAATATAAAAATATATATTTTGCTCTTAGGAATAGTAATTTTAACCATATAATATTTTTTAATCGACCCTCTCCAATAATCGAGTTGGCCCTCCTAAAATATGCGTATTAAAATTCCGGGATAATCATGTCGATTCTCTGAAACGATCGAATCGACCATCCGAGCTGATAGAATCGACTGTATTGAGATGATCGAAGCGGTGATCCGAGGTGTCGAAATCAACCCTTCGCAATGACCAGGTACTTAGAGCTCAAAAATGATTATTTCTTATCCGAATAAGCGATGAAAAATGCATATTATATCCACATATAGAGGGTGATTATTTTATCATTCTTTTATAAGTCTTATTTTCAAAGCTTTTTTCTATTTGGGCCAGATGCGAGAAATGACATTGTTGACTGTTCCATGCTTTTCCAAACTAAAGATGAAGAAGACAAAGAGTCCGTTCGCTTGGGTTGATTCGCACGGGCTTGGTTTGTTTGGGTTCGCCGTGTTGCTTACGTTGAAAAAAAAACTTCAATGTGTTTTTCAATGTGCTTTCCAATGTGCTCCAGTTTCAACAACGGTTGCAGCACCGTGCTCCTCTATCTATAGTAGGCAGATCATTTTGGGTCCTCTTGGATGCGTGCACAGAGCACGGCTTCGACCCGACTTGCGTTGGGGCATATGCGGGAGGCTATGAGATATTTATCTACGTTTATTGAGAACTTACAGGGCCCTGCTTGAAGTTCCGGATAGAATCCGGATAGTAACGGTAGTTTATGCGATTGCAGAAGCCAGATTTTTTAATTTTTAATTTTAAATAATATTTAGAGGTGGCCCAGCGCCTTTGAAGTTCTTATGTAATTAACATGGGTAGGCTCAACTTTAATAAAAAAAACTTAAATAAAAAAAACTATAGATGTACATTCTATTTTACCTCGCAAATTCAGCTCTCGATAATTCCTCCATAACTCCAAATTCATCAATTTTGCACTAATACATTCAAAACAATATAGATAAAATAGTCACTGCACAAAACCAATTCACTTTAGGAGAAGAAGCGACGATCTTATATCCATATTCTGCGTAGGCTAGCAAAGCGTAATCAGTTGCTTTGCAGCGGCACGTTCTGCGAATGAAGAATACGTTTAAAATGAAGCTCACTTGTCAGGAGAGTTAGATTATTCCCTGAATAAGAGAGACAGGGGGTTCCCCATAACTTGTCACTAAATGTCGAGCACCTAGAGTCCATTGAAATGAAAAGAATGCCAAGCGCCGCCTAGGTGGATACCCGGGTACCCCGGGTGCCCAACAACGTAGGCAATATTGGGTGCGCACACAAGGGTTAATAATAATCCATAGTTGGCATATTTATGACCCGACATATTTGGGGTGTTATGTTTGTGGTGGGGGGGGTTCCCTGGGGCCGCGGGGGGGGGTACATTTTTTTTTAATAATGGCCCTTTTGGAGAGGTGTATCTGGTCCTTTGGCTCGAAAAACGTTTTTTGGGCCACTCTAGTGAACATTGTACCGATATTCGGGGATCCAAGAGCAGCTTTGTGTCCATTTTAACTCGTGACGAAAACTCGATTGATTCTTGTGCAGAATGTTCTCCTGATAATAAGCAATTAATCCGTACAGTTGCGACGTCACACCTACATAAAAAGCGTAGTCATCAATTTAAATATAAATGTAAATACGTTTCAGGAGAAGTTATACATTCATACGAATGATGAATAGAGCGAAAAAGTTTGAGCTCTTTGACATTACAGTTGAAATTTCTGGTTCCACGTCTCCGATAGGTCTCCGATAGGTCTCCGATAAACCCGATTATATATACTTTATCGGACTTGATCTCTTTATCAAGGCAAATACTCCCAGATAGGTCCCGGATAGACCCTGATAGACGCGTCTTTTGAACTTGTAGTAAAATAATTTCGGGTTTCGTGTATCAGATAGGTCCCGGATAGACCCAGACAGATACTACTATTTTTGTTTTCACGGCCCAAATAGGTCTCGGATAGGCCCATTTAAATATACACTGTAGGACTTTCCCAGATATGACCCGGATAGACCCTGATAGATACTAATTCTGAACTTAAAGTAAAATAATTTTTGTTCTCGTGTACCAGATAGGTTCCGGATAGACCCAGACAGACACTTCATTTCTGTTTTCATGGCCCAAATAGGCCATGGATAAACCCGGATAGACGATCATTTTGACTTAAACAAAATTGATTTCTGATTCCGCGGACCGGATTGATACCGGATAGACCAGGATGGATGGTAATCTGAACTCTGATTGAAAATAATTACATATATAGATCCCGGATAAACCCGTACATAAAACTTGTCCGGTTTCTATCTGAGTCGTATCTCGTTCATATCAGATCCTATCTGCAATTTTGAGCAGGGAGACTAACCTTTCCTAAGTCCCATACCACAGACAATTTCTTAGATTCTCTAATTATGATGGTTTGGTTGCGCTGCTTACGTTTGTTTGCGTTTAATTGGGTGTCGTGGTATTTCCTCATTACTTGACGTCATTACTTTTACAATGGAGATTTTATCTATACAAGAGAGCATTGAATTGATTCTCATTTATAGAGAAAAATGCAGGAATATCGAGGATGCGGTCACACTTTATGCTAAACGTTTTCCAGGCAGTTTACGGTCAGGTGCTTCTTTTACCGGGTGGTCAATGAATTCACCACTGACGGAAGTGTACCAGCGGAAAAAAGAAATCGTCGAAAAACTATTACTGGAGTTAATAATGAAATCGCGATACTAGCAGCAGCCGCTAATGACCCTCATGTTAGTACTCGGCAACTAAACCGTGACTCCGGAATTTTTGGAAGCTGTGCTTGAGGGTATTAAAACGTAATAAATATCATCCCTTTCATATTTCACTGCATCACGAACTTCATGGCAATGACTTTTATAGCCGAGTCACATTTTGACAATGGACGCATGTGGAGTAATGGGAGACCAACGTATCGGTCCGTATTTTATTGGTTTTATTATTTAAACGGTGATAAATACAGTAACTTTTTGGGAAATGAATTTCCAACATTGCTTGAAGACCTAAGCTTGGAAGTGCGACAGAACATCAAATTTCAACATCACGGTTATCTAGCGCATTATTAGGCAATCGCGCGTGAAGTGCTGAATTCCGAATTCAACGATCACTGGATCGGCAGAGGAGGTCCGGTAAATTGGCCTGCTAGATCGCCAGACTTGACGTCGCCGGATTTCTTTTTATGGGGCCACTCAAAAAATCTAGTTTATCAAGAAGTACCGATAACTATGGAGAACATGAAAGAACGATTCAGGACTGGTTGTAACACGTGCGTCGAAGTGAAAGGAGAACATTTCTAGTAATTAATGTAAAATGTTAATCAAAAATAAGCACCTCGATTGTGAGAGGCCAGGGGACTCGCCAAAAATAAGCACCACGATGGTGAGTAGCGAGGGGCTTCACCGAAAATGAGCACCTCGATAGTGAGAGGCAAGGGGACTCGCGGAAATAATCACTTCAAAGGGAACAGAAAACTGATATGTCCACTTCGTTGTTCCTTGATAGTGCTGAAAGTAGTTAATTCATTGACTGCTTACATACTTGGAGTCAAAATGAGAAGCTTATGTTTTAAAAATAAAATTGAGCTTTCTAATTTTTCTACTCCACTTTAACTTCCTTTCCAGGTGGGTGCAAGGGGTGTTAGAAATCCAATTGATTACGATTAAATAGCTTTCCTGAAAACAATCAACACGTTTTTTTTTCATCTTTCGTTTGGCAGCGCATTTCTTGAACAGTCAACAATGTCATTTTTCGCCAATGCAGAGCCATCTGGCGCGAATCGAGAAAAACTTCTCAAATAAAAATTACGTATTTTTCATGGGGAATCTAAATTTGCAATAAAAAATATATGTTCATATTTGAAATTTCAAAAATACCCAAATAACTTAAATTCATGATGGGGAATTGTATAGACCCTCCGGCATTAAATGAGTTGGTGTTTTTCTGTAAGGGCTAAAGCTCATACAAAGAAACACCAACTTATTTAAAGCTACCCCCTCTTACCTCCAGGGAGTGAATGTGGGGTAAATTTCTGTGGAGTCGCTTTTCCCTTCGAAAATAAAAAGTTTGTATTATGAACATTTTTTTTGTCTCGAGATAAAAAGATCCCCTGTCGTCCTTGTGTCGCTCTGTGTCCTCAGGGTGCACGAGACTTTTGCAGAATCATCGTATTAAATCCGTCGCAGACTGTAATCACCTATCTTACGGTGGTGAAACGTGGTGACAGCTGAAATTTTACCACGATTTCACTGGGAGCGGGTGCAGTTCTTCATATTAGCAGCCGTTCCCAGCAAAATCGCGCGGTTGTCTTTATGACAAACTTGTAATTATATATATGTCTACAGTAAATAAATTAAATACATTAAGATATTCAGTGGCCACTTGCGGAACTAATAAACTGACTGTGCGGTGTTTAAATTTCAAGAAAGCAAATAATTGAAAATTTCCGTATGCATAATTATTCAAAATTTTGAATTATTATTTGCTGAATGGCTTTTCAACTTGAAAAAAAAATAATATTTTCTTCAAAATGTATTTTGATTTGATGTTAGCATAAAATATATTTTTAAGTGGGCGAAAAAAGTTCAAGTAGAATATTCTATAACGGTTTCTTAACAAATTTGAGTTACAGTGAAGTTTGTTATGGAATGTGAAAAAAACGGCGTCAAAATCATTTTAAACGTTCTAGTATTACACGGAAAAAATAAGTTGTCGAAACTTCACTTGACGAGCCACCTATTCTAGGATAGGTCACGTTTTTTTAGGATCTCATCTAATTTTTGTTAAAGAACCGCCGACCTTATCGAGAGAGTGAAAAAAAGTCAGAGGATTATTAGAACACACTCTAAGAACATCAGTTCTCGAATTTTTATTCCATAGATTTTCACAAAGTTTTAGACAAGCATTCAATTTCTTATAAAATGTCCTCCGAATTCAAAATATTTGAAGTACAATAACTCTCTAGCACAGAAACGAATAACTGATTTAGAAGTTGTCTAAAAATTTGTTGACTGTATTCTATATATCTATATGTGCACAATGTACAGTCACATTGGACGCTTGTGTTGACACGTAGTGACGCTCAGGTGAAGTAGTGTACGTATAAGTCTGAATGGAGTCGGGGTAACCGGCAATGAACAAATGAGCGCGGGGTTAAATTTGGCTCTTTAGTGGGATTTGTGCAAAATATTCAATGTGTTAGGTTAGCCGTGGGGTCTAGTTGTTAGGGATAAGTTGCGTTCGGTGCGTTATGGACAAAGGTGTTAGGTAGTTCGAATCCCGCGTAATTCTATGTGAACAACAATATAATAAATATCACCGAAAAATAATATTTTTTTTTTATTCGGCAACACCGTTTTCTAAAAACTCGTTAGGAGTCATCGGAATTTTCATTGACTGGCTTCGATGCATTAGTGTATGAGTGTTTCAAGTCTTCATATATTTAATAACTTTAATGGTACAAGCTTAAAAATAGTTCTTTCTGAACCGAACAAACGGTAAAAAATTTATATTGTTTCCAAATATATTTCAACTTAGTATAGACCCAATGGAAAAATGTCTTGTGTTCGCAAGTTCATGTTGAAGTAACAGCTCCTCCTCCACTACTCTGTATAGAAACGCTCCTTTGCGCACTTTTTCGTGCTTCCTGACCATTTGAAGGAAAGGGTATCGTCAATTTACGACTATATAAGCTGTACCCAGAAAAATCTTTTCGTAAACAAATTCAAGATTCGGTATTCGGCGACCACCTCGACGGCGTGAGATGTAGTCGCGGATGAGAAGACTCAAGGTTCATGCTTTTGTTCATGTGCATAACCTTTCGTGACCCAATATCAAGGGATCTGAGTTCGCCCTTCGTCCATGGAACCACTTGAAATGAATAAAGTACAACCGGGACGGCAAGCATGTTCGTTACAGATACTTTGTTCCTCACCGACAGTTCGGAAGACCAAATCTGCCCGATGAGACGTTTGTATCTGCTTCGGAGAGTATCCTTTATAGATGTCACGTCCTGGATGCGGCTCTGTGGCACGCTCAGGTATGTATAGGTGTCTCCAGCGCTGAGGTGTCGTATAGCGCTTCTGTCGACGAGCTCAGGGTTTTCGGAGATGCCATCAAGTTTTCCTCGCTTTAAATGAACCTTGGCTCATTTTCTAGCCCAAATTCCATTACAATCTCGTGACTGTATTTGTCGACAATCCCTAAAGCTAGGTGTAGCTGCTTTTAATTTTTAGCATAGATCTTGAGATCATCCATGTAAAATACATGATAGTGGCAATAATGTGAGGCTACGGTGATACTTGTCACGTGATCTTTTCCAGATGAGATAGTAAATATGCTTTTCCAAAGCGGCATGAATCTCTTTATGCAGATGATAAATTCATGGAAGGTCAAATCGAAAGCTTTCCAGTAATCAATCCAGGCCATCTTCTCCCAACATCCTGCTACGCCCATCTTTGAGCCACATTGTTCGTACATTTCTCGTCACATAGGTCCGATTTTCTGAACAATCCCGTTATTTAGGATAGCTGTAAAGATATTTTACAGTGTTTTCAGACAAGTGATTGCCCTGTAATTCTTCGGGTGAGCTGAGATGCCCATCCTTGGAAGGAGTACTGTGCGCCCTTTCAACAATCACTCCATAATAGGCTCTACCGATTTCAAATATGTGGTAGATATGTGACGTGTGGCATGATCTTCCGTGTAGTAACATCAAGGGCCTAACGTCCTTTGTCCATTGAACCACCCCAAACAAGGAAAGTAGAACCGGGAAGGCCAGCATATATGTTAGTCGCAGATACCTTTTTTAACGCTGACAGATTGGAAGACCAAATCTGTCGAAGAAGATGCTTGTATCTGCTTCAGAGAGACTATTTCACTGATGTTACGTCCTGAATGCGGCTTCGAGGCACGCCCAGGTATGTATAGGTCTCTCCAGTATTAAGATGTCTGATAACATTCATATCCACAAGCTCAGAGTCCTTGGGAATGCCAGTGATCTTTCCTTTCTTCGGATTGATTTTGGCACACTTGTCCAAACCAAAGTCCATTCCAATTTCTCCTGTATAGTTCTTGATGATATTCATAGCAGGTTGAAATTTGCTTTTACCAGAGGCATAGATCTCCAGGTCATCCATATAAAATAAATGAGTCACCTTATGCACGCTGTGATAAGTTTCGCCACAGAGGTATCTAGGAGAGTTTCTGAGTGCGAAAGATAAAAGCACAAGTGTGATGCAATAAAAAAAAACAAAGGCTCAATGGTATCACCCTGATAGTTACCTCTCTGGGAGGTGACGTTGTTCGTAGTCACTTGATAATTTCGAGATGAGATAGTGAATCTAGTTTTCCGAAGAATCATCGATTTCTCTATGCATCTCACTATGAGTGGATGCACCTTCAAAATTTTCTACAGACAGATGATAAGTCTATGACAGGTTGAATCGAAAGCTTTCCGGTAGTCCATCCAAGCCATTCACAGGACGCGCTGATGAGCTGCAGCGTCTTTACAGATACACCCACCAATTAGCAGGTTCTCTCGACAGCCTGCTCCATCTCTTTTCGAGTCAAATTGTTCGTTCCTCTCTCGCCACACAGTCTCAATTTATCGAACAATCCTATTGTTTAGAACAGCTGTAAAAATTTCATACTGTGTGTTTAAACAAGTTATTGGCTTGTAATTCTCTGGATCGGACAAGTTGCCTTTTTCCGGCAGGAGGATAGTGCGTCCTAACACCAGCCACTGCGAAATGGGCGTCTCCGACTTTAAACATGAAGTGAATATGCTGGCCAAATGTTGGTGTGTAAAAGTGAATTTCTTCCACCAGAAGTTCTTGATACAATCTGATCCAGCAGCGAAAAAGTTCTTCGTGCCTCTAAGTGCTTTTTTCACGTCTCCGGCAGTGATTGATGGACGTTCCTCCTCAGATTTTATGAGGCTGTCGCAAAACTCCTTGAAGCGGATGATATTGTCAGTATCTTCTTTTAAGTTTAGTGTCTTCGGGATCCTTTATACTTCTCTCCAAAAAGTCTTTTCCTCATTTAGCTGGAGTGGAATTTTTACAGAATCAGGGAGAACGCTAAAGAGGCGCGACGGGTCAGCGAGAAACTGTCGATTCTCGCTGAGCCATCTCTCCCTCTACTGTATTCTCCTTCTTGCGTCAGATAAGAGCCGTATTTTCTCAAAAATATGCTGCTTGATTATCAGCAGTTTTGACTTTTTCAGTGTGTGATTAAAGATCCTTAGTTCTTGGGCGAACTTTCGAACACGGCGACGAACCGGTGAAACGCCCACATTGAGTGGACGGGTCAGCTCATTGATGGCTTGCTAGACTGCTACGATGCCAGCTTTATGCCTGTTCGCGAAGGCTCTATGGCGCGTATTCACACTCTTTGGTACCAGAAACACACAGAGTTTCTGCACGTTTCGCATCAGTCTTTGCGAAAACAAGCCGACTAGCTCCGGAAGAATGGATATGTACGCGGAGCACTTTCCCAACAGCTGCTTGATCAAGCAGCAGACGAATATGAGAAAGCGGCATTAGGACCAACCGCGGAAAGCAGGCTCATTCTGAGAGATGATCGCGATTCCAGGAGAAGAAGGAATATTACCTTGCAAGTTGTTCCTAAGCCCCAAGATCTGGCTGAAAGTGATGCCTCCCTTAGTGGAAATATTTCGCAGGAGTCCGACCTCTGCACCATCAGTTGCTCAGTTTATGGTGCTGCGAGAGCTTTGGCTGACTCAAATCCATGGCGAAAGCCGACGATGGATTAAAAGACCAAAAGACGCTTGCATCAATTGAACGGGGAGATTAGATGGGCATGGTAGAATGCGTCTCGTGTTCAATGTGTGACTAATTCCATAAAATCTGGTAGACCGTTGACGGAAAGGGTTCAAAGGTTTGCCCAAGAACTAAGGATTTTGAATCACACACTGAAAAAGTCAAAGCTGCTTATAATCAAGCAGCATATTTTGACACATATTCACCTCATATTTGAAGTCGGAGACGCCCATTTCGCAGTGGCTGGTGTTAGGACGCACTATACTCCTGCCGAAAAAAGGCAACTTGTCCAACCCAGAGAATTACAGGCCAATAACCTGTTTAAACACACATCATAAGATCTTTACAGTCCTGTCAATGGCCTGGATTGACTACCGGAAAGCTTTTGATTCACCCTCTCATAGACTCATTATCTGTCTGTTGAATAACTTGCAGCTGCATTCCCACATAGTGTTATGCATAGAGATTTATGCCTCCTTGGAAAACTAGATTTATTATCTCATCTAGAAATTATCGTGTGACAACGAACAACGTCACCTTCCAGAGGGGTGTCTTTCAGGGTGATACCAATGGCCCTTTACTTTTTTGCATCACATTTTTGCTTCTATCTCTTGCACTACGAAATTCTCCTGGATACCTTCCTTGCGACACTAATCAGCGCGAGCATAATGTGACTCATGTATTTTATGTGGATGACCTGAAGATATATGCCTGTGGCAAATGCAAACTTCAAAATGCCATAAATATCGTCAAGAACTACACATGAGAAATTGGGTTGGACTTTGATTTGGACAAGTATGCCGAAATTCATCTGAAGAAAGGAAAGAGCACTGGCGTTCCCAAGAACCCTGAACTTGTGGATATATGTGTTATTAGACATCTCAATACTGGAGACACCTATACATACCTGGGCGTGCCTCAAATCCGCATTCAGGACGTAAGATCAGTGAAGGAGTCTCTCCGAAGCAGATACAAGCATCTTCTTCGACAGATTTGGTCTTCCAATCTGTCGGCGTTGAGCAAGGTATCTACGACTAACATGCTTGCCGTCCTGGTTCTACTCTACACGTTCTGAGTGGTTCGATGGACGAAGGACGAGCTTAAGGCCCTTGATGTCACCACACGTAAGATCATGCATATGCATAAAAGCTAGCACGTCAATTCGCCAGTTCCGCGATTATAGATTTTACGCCATCAAGGCGGACGCGGACTTCTGAATCTCTAGTGCCTTCATATCCGAATTGTGCTAAGTACAGCTTACATCGTTGCGAATGGCAGAGATCGTCTCCCAGAAATGTTCAGGAACCACGAGATGATTGGCAAAGGAGCGTTCCTCTACAAAACGGCGGAGCAATCGGCTGAGACCCTTGGCCTGAATTTTAACATCAGAAGTGAGGAAAGTGCATTACTTCATCTAGATGCTCCATTCCATTTCATGAAGTTCCCAGCGATAGGTGTAGATCGCGTCATGTGCACGTTGAGTACCTAGAACACATACCGTCACGATGTCCCGCCGATGCAGGAACGACGTATATCTATAGAAATAATGCGGCCCTAAGAGTACTTTATTACCATCTTCGTTGCTATTATGGTGTTGGTGGCGGCCCTGCCCTGCCGAACGCTCCAAGGGATATAGAGTCAAATATCCAAAACGAGAAGTGCCAAATTTTCCGGAACTACGATTTTCGTACAGCAGTCTCCGTTGCACACTTAAGGCCTGACATCGTTCTGCAAGACTTCGAGAAGCGAACGATATTCGTGATATAATTCTCGGCTTCGTGTGAATATAATACAGTGCCAAGAAGAAAGAAAAGGAAGAGAGGTATCAAGACCTTAAAAGAGAGCAACGACGAGTGTACCCAAAATATTTGGTACAAGTAATTGTCCTTGTGATAGGTGCTCTTGGAAGTGCCAAACTATCAGTGGTTCGTAAACTTAAAGCCATACCCGCGTGCCAAAAATATGCCAAGGCACTTGCTTGATGGATGCATAAGGCTGTCATCCTTGGGTCGCTTCGTATCCTCAAGACACATAAGGGTTTTGCCGGCCTGTCGTTTTGATTTCTTCGTTTCCTGTGACCACCCATCTCATGGTTGTGAGGCGTGGCCATAAGTGTGATTCACAATAGAATCCGTGAAACCTTCAACTATCAGCAATCACGTCCTGAAGTTTTTTAAATGTAAATCTGCGTACACTGCAAATCATGTGAAACAATCAGAATGCCACCCTTCAACATAAATGAGTAAGTGAAAGAAGCGAAGCAAGATTCAATGCCGCAAAAATCGAAGTATGAATTTGAGCTGGCCTTCGAGAAATTTGACAGATGGAGGAAACGAAATAGAAGAATGTTTGGACAGTGTTCATCATCATTATCAAAGAACATTCACTTCATAGGACGTTCTCGCACCATTTCGTAAATGTATTCAATCCAATGGTAAAGACGTGCCTAACCCTACTTGTGATGTGGTATACTATTAATATTATTTTTGTAGGAATTCAAGAAAAATTCTTTCCGTCGCATACAATATTACGTGACAGTATCCTTATTTAATTAGGATATTGGAATTCAATATTATTTTTTTTAAACTTCTGTTGTTAAAAAATACATTTTAAGTATTTGTATGAAAACATCTTGAGGAAACAAGTTTTTTAAGCATTTAAAATTAATTAATAATACTGTAGTCTCATAACATCAACAATGGACATTGTTATTATTTAAAAAATGCGCCTTTCATTGAGTACGACGTGTATGCCTCGCAAACATATGTGCCTCGCACGTCGCAAAGTGTGGATAACGTGCCGCACACGATTGTTATCTAGGTATTTTTGTATGCTGAATGTTATGTTATTGATTAAAATACTAAAGGGATGATGCATAGTGATAATACCTTTCCAAAGCTCCCTTTACCAAGAACCATCAAAAAATTGAAATCACTTGCTCGTATCAGGTCACTCTTGCCCATATTGTGAGGTACATCCTTATCCTGACCCATGGGATTCTTCTTAGTCACAGAAGTTTTCTGAACAGAGAAAGTTATTCCATAATGTAAATATGTGGAAATATATTGAAGCAAACATTTTGATAATTTATTTTTTAAAAAATGCGATTAAAATAGCAAATGAATGCACCATAGTGCATAGGCGGGCGATTCTTGATATTAGAATGCACTGATAGACTAACATCACTGTCGATATGAGTTTATAGTATAATTATTGTGAATATTATTAATTAAAAAATTCGCAAAACTGCATAAAAATATTTACTCGGTAACGTAGGAGGATGGATTACGGGAGAGCATTTTGAAATTCAATGCTACACGTACTTACGGGGAGATGTTGGTGACTTACAAAAGCCGATTTGCATGCAAACCAGTTGCATGCAGTTGTATGCGAACCAGATACAGAAACTCTCAACCGTTTTTTGCGAACGAGAAGAGTGGTAAGGCCCCACTATGATCAAACACCCGCTCCACTACTCCTTCATCCCCCTTATTGCACTATGGCGCCGACTATGGCGCCGACCCCCAACGACAGGCAGCGTATTACGTACACAACTGTTCGATTTACTAAAATCTCATGACGCATCACTTTATACAGACCTATTAGACGAAAATTTCAGAGATCACATTATACGTTTTCCATTTAGCTTTTACTTTCCATGTAGAATGTAGGGTCATCTGAAATAAAAGTTTTATGGGTTTTTTTGAAAGAATAGTTCATGTGGAATGTGTATATCCTTCAATTCATTATCTGAATGATTTTTTCATTTTGTCCGTAATCTTTTTGCATGAAAGGGACAATTTCCCCGTAAACGTTGAAGACGTTCAGGTACAAAAGGCAAAAGGCCTGTAGCCGTCAAAGTAACCGTTCTACTGTAGTTTCTGGCATACATGGCGACCCAGTGACTACCAGGCTGCAGGTGTCCAGCTATATTAGCAACAATTGCAGTTGGTTTTTTCCAATGCTTTGGAATCTGATCGGATGGAAATAAACTGGCTGCCTGTGCTTTTGTTAGATAAAGTGCTTGTAGTATCTGGAGCTTGTTCATACTTTTTTGAAGATGTCAGATTATTTTTTCATGAGTCTACAGTATTCGCGGCTGCATCTTCTGTAGCGTATGAAAGATTATTAGTTTTATTGGGTTTTGTTGATATGACTGAACGCATACTACAGGTTAATGTCTTATTGTATGAGGTCGAGAGTACTCCATCCGTTCATTCCTTCTCAATCCACTTTTTTAGCCTGAGTTGGTTACTGAGAGAACACATAAATGGTGTGTCCTTTTTTATTCTATGATCTAAGCAAAACTCATTTAGAAAACTCAGACTTCTGAATGATAGGCAGTTTAGTTCCTCCAAATTCGTGATACGTCTGCTTGTAATCTTTTGCAGAAAAGCAGCTTTCCCATGAACTCGATTGTATATTAGTTCAGGAGTCCGGGCTATGTCACGAAGCTGAGCGTGTGGAAAATTCATTCGAAATTCTCCTTCAGACCATTCGATTCCATGATATTTACACCTGAGCCAGTTATTTTGTCGTTATGATAGGCTTGTAAAATCAGTTAATGCATGAGGCAGAGAATTAATCCAATCAGCTATACGGTAGGGATCTAAAGCAACTACAGCTACTTCTTCAGATATTCGACGACCAGAATCATTAGGAAATGCTTGTAAATCAATAACGTGATCTACCATTTCAATTTTCAATACGTTGTGCAGCAGGATGGAATCTATTACAGTCAGAAACAAGCAGAGACTAAAGTTTTCAAACAAAAGGTTTTTCTTATATGTATAGCTTCTATCCCCTACTTAAACTAACCACTGAAATCATCTCTAATTTGTCTCGACTAGTATATTTCCAAAAAAGTATCATACTCTGCATGTACTATACAATTAACTTGACTAGGAAGCGCTTCTTCAAATCGTACTTCAATTCAAAGACTTCCGTGTTTTACAAGACACCATTGAGAATACCAACTAGCTGAGAGTACCGGTGTAAGATCAAAAACAAGTAAGCAATTTCCGACTGGATATTGTGGCCCACCAATATGTGACCGTCCACGAAGAAAGGGACCTAATGCGGAAATAATCGATTTTCAGTTTTTCACGCCAATCGATAGTTTATGAGTTACTCTTTAATTTCCAATAATCAGATATTTTTTAAGCTTATTACTTTTCCTGTTATTAAGGTACAAACATAGGCATGATAAGCGTACGCGGAGTCCGAACGAGAGGTCTACGAAGTCCAGCCCCGCCACTTACCACTACAGCTGTACGCGACGTGTCCGTGAGCTCTACTGGCTCGTGCCTAAAAGTGTAGTGGTAAGTGGAGGGGGTGCTTTTCGTAGACGAATCTCCACTACTCAAATGCTGGCTTTCGGGCTCTGCTACGATCGCCCGTCCTGTAAAATTCAGCTTTGACGCATTAGGTCCCTTTCCTCATGGACGGTCACACATTATTTCCCTCATTTGAAAAATGAATACCAGTTCCAGAAAATAACATGTTATATGCCCCAATGTACAAGTTTTTATTGTTGAAGGACCTAGGCGAAAACGTTATATACAATTTGTATATGATAGGCAAAACACTGATATCTTTTATTTGTTTTATATAGAAAAATTCATAAAATAAATGAAAAATATCATCAGTCTCGTCCACTATATGTAAATTTATAAATCACTTTTTCACCTGTGGATGGTCGTAGAGGTTTCGAAGGTGTCTGAGTACCATTAACATAAAGTGATAGATTATTATGTTATACGCTTGGAAATTGAAGTGGTTTCTCTTTTCATTGCCATTATATACAGTTTTGTCCACAAATCCGATCATTATTCTTTTTGGCAATTGGCCAAGAATAACATTGTCAAGGGTTTTACCGTGAACACCTGAATGTTCCGCCATAGCTTGCACCTCGACACATGTAACAGGATATTTTGCAATGCCTTGAGATCGAGCTTCAGCATGTGCAACAAGTATACTAGGGTTGAGTTTTCCTCTCCGAATAAATGGCGAGGCCTTCTCAATGTTTCATGACAGGTGCTTGTACTATCCACAAGACAGAAATTATATTTTGAGCGAACGAGGTGAACTCGTAGCTCTACACCGTTGATGAGAAATTCATCTTTATTGAAAATGTCCAAGTATAAATGGCCAATAGAATCAAAAGATTTGTTAACTCTTAGATATTTCGTTCGATTTTTCAAACCATCCTTAACATCAAAAGCATAAATTTTTCAAGCAGTATTATTATACCACAGAGTCGATTTCAGATGACTTTTTTGGCAGCCCGACCATAGTGAAGTAAAGTTTCAATGTACACGGAAAAAATTGTTGTCAAAACTTTACTCGGCGAGTCACCCGTTCTAGAATAGGCCACGTTTTTTTAGGATCTCATCTAATTTTCATTAAAGGACCACCGACTTCATCGAAAAAGTGAAAGAAGTCAAGAAATTATTGGAACACAATCTAAGAACATCAGTTCTGGAATGTTTATTCTGCAGATTTTGACAAAGTTTTAGACAAGCATTCAATTTTTCATGAAAAGTCCTCCGGATTCCAAAAGATTTGAAATACAATAACTCTCTAGCACAGAAACGAAAAACTGATCTATAAGTTGTCAAAGAATTCGTTAACTGTCTTCTACATATCTATGTATGCACAATGTACAGCCATATGGGACCCTTGTGTCAAATTTGGCTCTTTAGCGGGATTTGTGCGGAATATTCAATGTGTTAGGTTAGCCGTGGGGTCTAGTTGTCAGGGATAAGTTGCGTCCGATGCGTCACAGGCATACGTGTTAGGCAGTTCGAATCCCGCCGCAAAATTTCTTTCCATTTTTCATATGGTAAAAAGCGTGCGATAATGTATATATATATATATATATATATTGTAAACATGTTTTCCAAGTTACTCGTGTGCATCACTGTAAACCACGCTCTACCCAGGGGATTGACCGAGTTCGTGGGCTGCACTCTTTCAGCCCACGAACAACCCACGAAGCTCGTTGATTTTTTTTTAACAGGCGCCAGATAAGGACAACCCTATTCGAGAATTGCTAAATTGGCATCTTAGTTTATTAAATTCTAATAATAATTTGGTACAGCGTAACCTACAAATAAGTCACGTCGATTTTACTAGGCGCTTCGGCGCACTCCCTCGAAAACCATTCGAAATCAATCTCACGTCTACCAAATAATTTTATTTTCACTACAAAATTGCCAGGTAAAACCTTCCCCGACAGAAATGACGAGCAAGCCCCAACGAAACCCACTATGATTTACAATGGCCATCGCTGTGCAGGACGCCCGCCGGCGTTCATTGCCACGTGCCCACGCTACTGGACCACGAGAGACGCTCGCCTCAAGTTTTCTAAGGGTCAGGCCTTGAGTCAAGCAGGGCTTTCTATCGAAACGTCGATGGGGTTCCGGACGGTCTCACCGAAATCAATTTTCACAAAACTAGCCGCGTTTGCAGAACCTTAACACCGCGTGGGCAACCGGTGTCGAGGCTGAGAAACACTAACTTGACGTTGAATACGACCACCTACCTTGAAGCCATTCAGCCAATTCTTGTTTTGCCTCGTAATCCATTTAGTCTTTCTTGTCTATTATTCCGGTTTTATTCGGGTTTCCAAAAATATCCGTCTCCTGTATTCTAGCCGGTCACACCGGAGTCCGTGGAGCCAAGTGCAAGAGTGATAGGTCTTCCGCCTGCTCGGTCTTCCTCCCGTTCCTCTCTTCAAGGCGCACTCCGTTCTCCTTTCACGGCCGCTGATTGGTTCGCCTCACGGTTTAGCGAGATTCCTAATTTCTGGTTACATCAACATGGCCGCTTTCTGGTTATATCATCATGGCCGCCTTCTGGATACATCAACATGGCCGTTTTCTAGTTACATCAGCATGGCCGTCTTCTGGATACATGAACATGGCCATATTCTAGTTACGTCAACATGGCCGCTAATGTGATGGCCGCCTGTTGAGATAGTGATTGTTTCATGCTGCCCCTCGTGATCCGTAGTGGAATCGCGTTTCGGTGTCAGTTGCGTCTGCCCTATGAGTAGTGTGATCCTTCTTTGGGTCGCTGGTAAGTAGTGACTGCCATCCAGTTACCGCTTGCTGTTTACCATGGCAACAAGTGCAGCGCGAACTCTCGTGACTTGCGTGGGACTGCTGCGTCATGTCGATTTTGTCCCATCCTCTCGTCCGGCTTCCATGGTTACTGGTACGTGATGGCCGCCATCGAGCTTGTGATCGCTGGTTATCATAGCAACAAGTGCAGTGCGAACTCTCGTGACATTCGTGGGACCGCTGCGTCGCACAGTGGACCCTTTTTGAAATCCTGTCTCAAAATCGTAGAACTTTGGATCGGAATGACCTAGCGGGATATGTTTTCTTCTAAATTAGAGAAAAAACCTTTCCGAATATAGAAAAATTATAGAGAAAGTCAAACAAAAAAATTGTGACCTTGAAAATCTGTGCAGACATGTTTTTATGCAGATTTTTCTATGCGCAAAATCGCGGAGCCAATATGGCAGACTAAAATTGTAAAAAGGAACCGACTTGACTAAAATTTGCTACAAGGGGGTTTTTCGGGACGCTGATTTCAAATCCGGTGTCAGAATTTGAAAAATTCAGAATGGTGGGCCAAAATCGTACAAAAAAAAGATATTTAACCGCTTTTTTAAATTCTGGAATTTTGACTTTGGATTTCAAATCAGCCATCTGCAAATCCTCCGATAGACTATTTCAAGTCAAATAAATTTTGTTCTCTAATTTTGGTCTACCATATTGGATCCGCCATTATGAATTTTTTAATGTGTACCCTGGATTTGAAATCACAACCCAAAAAACCGCGTTATAGCAAATTTGAGTCTAATTGGTTTCGTTTTGCAATTTTGGTCCGCCATATTGGATTCATCATTTATAATTTTTTTAATTTTGACCCTGGATTTAAAATCAGCGACCGGAAAACCCCCCAGTAGCATTCTTCAGTCAAATCGGTTTCCTTTTACAATTCTGGTCAGCCATATTGGATCCGTCATTTTTAATTTTGACCCTGGATTTAAAATCAGCGACCTGAAAACCCCCCAAATAGCAAATTTTAGTCAGATCGGTTTCCTTTTACAACTTTGGTCCGCCATATTGGATCCGCCATTTTGAATTTTATCTTACAACGATTTACATGTCAGATTCGGATTAAGCATGCAAAATCTATATAAAAACATATATAGCACATACAATCTAAAATCTAAGCGTTTTTGGTATTCAATAAACGATTATTTTTGCCAAAAATTCCATCTTCAACACAGATTTTCAAGGTCACAATTTTTTTTTACTTTCTCTATAATTTTTCTATATTTGGAAAGGTTTCTTCTTTAATTGAAAAAAAGATCCCTCTAGGTCATACCGATTCAAAGTTCTACGATTTTGAGACAGAATTTCAAAAAAGGTCCACTGTGCGCCGTCTTGCATCTGCATTAGGACTGCCCCAAGACCAAAATCGCTCACGTCAGTCAAACTATTCCCACAGCTTAGCGAACGCGCTTTTCTGTTCGGTTCCCCATTCCCAGTCTTAGTTGCTTTATTGTCCTTAAGGCTGGGTAGGAGAAAAGAGGTTCAACCTTGTTCGGATCGACCTGCAAACCCTTCTGATTCAATAGGAATCCAAGATAACGTACGGTCAGTCTCCCGAATTCAAATTTTTTTGGGTTTATTGTCAGTCTGGCACACTGTAAGCGGTGAGTTACTCGAGCTACCCATTTCTGGTGGCCCTTAAATGTCTCATTTACGATGGCTATGTCATCGAGGTACACGTAGACGTTAGGCTCCATGTACGGCCCTATGAGGGAGCCGGCGACTCGCTGGAATGTCGCAGGAGCCCCTGACAGTTCGAAGGGCATCCTTGTAAACTGAAAGAGCCCCATTCCAGGGACTGCAAACGCCGTGAACTCCCTACTATTTTCGGCCATCGGAATTTGGTGGTACCCCCACTTTCAATTTAAGGTCGTTATGTACTTCGCGGCTCGAAGTTGCTTAGGGATCGTGTCCATCTTCGTCAAAGGGTACGCATCCTTTTTGGAGACATTATTGAGCCCACGGTAGTCCACGCAAAATCTATAAGTCCCGCCGGCCTTCCGGGCCATTACTATGGGACTGGACCATCCGCTTTTCGACGGCTCTACTATTCCCTCGGTAAACATTCGAATCATCTCATCTTGCATATTTTTCAGGACCTTCGGGGACACTCGATAATACCTCTGTTTTATCGGCGGGTGGCCCCCGAAGTATATGCTATGATTCATTCGATCGGTTGCTGGAAGTACCTCAGGAGGGGCTTAATAATCTCAGCAACCAGCGTGTCCAGTTCTTGTTGCTCCTCAGCAGTTATCTATCTTAGGCCGCAACACTGGTCTAATGTTGTCAGATTTTCATCCCTATTCTCCACTTCCAGTTCAGTACCCTCTTCGGTATAGTGGTGGACTAATTCTGGATAGTCTGCCATATACCAGGACAATTTGAATCTCCATCATTCGCGAAATACGATCGATTTCGATAGGGAGATGGCACGTGGCATGAACTTGACTGATGGTACCTTCAGCTCTCACAAGCGCTTGGTGCGGTGTCGTGTGCAATTTCGCCTTGTACTTTTCGGCTATAACCAAGCCAGTATCTTCCATTACTGTTTGGAATGTCACGCCATCAATCAGAGCCAGGATCTTAGGGGTATTACCAATTCGGGCAGTCGTGAAGACTCGCAGGGCAAGCCTTTTGTCCTCCTTTGGGGGCTCCTTCACTTCTAATCGCAGTGGAAGCGACGAACCTCCCTCTGTTGGTACTGCGAGTGACTTGTTTGACTTCAGAAGGCCCAGTATTACCTGGTTCTCCTGTCAGGGGTTTTGTTTTTCTCTAACCCTCGTTCTTGTGTTAAGAAGGATGGTGTCATCAGTTTCTACGGTACGGATTACCGGGATCTTGTTCACCGAAAGTGACGGTGTATCTATGGGAGCAGGATTCGCGTCTTGAGCTGTCCCCACTACTGACGGTTCTGTCGGCTCGAGCCTGTTCTGTTCCGATAATAGCCTGTCATCCCGTGTGTTCACTCCAGGAGTGGAGGAAGAACGACTGACCCCTACGCCTTTTCCCTTTTTCTGTTTACCGGACGATTCCCGGACAGTTCGCACTCTTTAGTGGTCACGTCCTCCTTACCGCATCGACGACAATAATTATGCCTTCGGTTCTCCGGACAGCCAATTTGGAAGTGGCCCTTTTGTCGACAGTTCTAACATTCTAGCTCCAAATCATCTCCCTTCTTACTCGAGGTGGATGACTCGGAGCTTCTTTTTGGAGACGGGTCCGACTTTCCCTCAGACGATTTTCCTGAGTTCTTATGGCCCCGAGGGTTCCTATCATTACTCAATCAAATTTTTGGGAATCTACTTTAATTCATGGGCTTTGTTCGGTCGCAGAGGTGTTTTCGAGTAGAAACAGTAAAAAAACTTATGTCTTCAGCGAAAATATTCAATACCTGATTTATTTACCTGAAGACCATGTTGTTAAAGAGTAGGAAATAGTACGGTTTTTCTTTGGAAATCCACAACGATTGTTACTATTTTAAACAATCCATTTATTCATTTCCTAAAAGCAAGAGCCAGACAACTACAGGAAAAAGCAATTAGCAAAAGCAAAGCGAAAGGAAAGAATATCGCTGTCTATGTTCGTCGTTTCAGTCACCTATAAAAAAAAATTGATTAGCAGTTCGAACTCGAAAGTTCATTGCCTTACTACCCGATTCGGGTAGTTTTTCTAGGTGGATATTTAATACCAGTGTCGGCCCACCACACCCACGACGGGCCAACAGCACTCAGTATTCCTAAACGGTCACCCCTCCAAGTACTAACCGCGCCCAATGCAGCTTAACTTGAGTGATCTTACTCGAAGGGGTGTTTGCAGCGTGGTATCGCTGTTGGCGATACCTATATTCTGTCACCTATACATACTTTAATTCCCCCTTCTCTCTCACTCCGCTGTTCCTGTCACCTCTATGTTGGGCGCCATTTTATAAGCAAGTTTTCCAAGTACCTCGTGTGCATCATTGTAAACCACGTCCTGGCCAGGTGGTGGCCCGAGCAGGAAACTTGGTTATAAATTGGCTACCACTTATCTGCCAACACAATTACCGGGATTGACCGAATTCGTGAGCTACACTCTTTCAGCCCACGAACAACCCACGAAGCTCGTTGATTCTTTTTCAACAGGAGCCAGATAGGGATAACCCTATCCGAGCCCCGTAGGATACGGTTACGTCGGGGCTGACAGGTCGGCTAGCTCACTTTACACACCAGAGAGAGGGAGTGGGAACTTGGGTACGAGAGAGAGAAATTATCTTACATGCATTAACTTGGAACTATTAAATTGGCATCTTTGTTTAATAAATTCTAATAATAATTTGGTACATCCTAATCTACAAATAAGTCACGTCGATTTCACCAGGCGCTTCGGCGCGTTCCCTTGAAAACCATTCGAAATCGATCTGACGTCTACCAAATCATTTCATTTTCACTCCAAAATTGCCAGTTAAAACCTTCCCCGACAGAAAAGACGAGCAAACCCCAGCGAAACCCACTATGACTTACAATGGCCGTCGGGGACACCCACGCTATGCCCGACGCCGGTCGGCGTCCATTGCTACGTGCCCACGGTCCTGGACCACGAGAGACAATCGCCTCAACTTTTCTAAGGGTCTGGCCTTGAGTCGAGCGTGTCTCTCCTTCGGAGCGTCGAAGGGGTCCCGGACGGTCTCACGAAAATCACTTTTCACCAAACTAGCCGCGTTTGCAGAAGTTTAACACCGCGTGCGCACCCGGTGCCGAGGCTCAGAAACACTAACTTGACGTTGAATACGACCACCTACCTTGAACCCATTCAGCCAATTCTTGCTTCGCCCCGTAATCCATTTAGCTTTTTTTTGTCTATTAGTCCGGTTTTATTCGGGTTTCCGGAAATATCCGTCTCCTTTCTTCTAGCCGGTCAGAACGCTGGTTCTAACATGACCGTCTTCTGATTGTTTCCAGCATGACCGCCTTCCGGCCGCTTATAACATGGCCGTCTCCTGGTTACATCAATATGGCTGTTTTCTGGTTATATCATCATGGCTGCCTTCTAGTTACATCAACATGGCTGTCTTCTGGTTACATCAGCATGGCCGCCTTCTGGTTACATCAACATGGCCGTCTTCTGGTGACGTCAACATGGCCGCTTATGTGATGGCCGCCTGTTGAGATAGTGATTGTTTTGTGCTGCCCCTCGTGATCCGTAGTGGAATCGTGTTTCGGTGTCGGTTGCGTCTGGCCTGTGAGTAGTGTGATCCTTCTTTGGGCTGCTGGTACGTAATGGCTGCCATCCAGTTACCGCATGCTGGTTACCATAGCAATGGGTGCAGCACGAACTCTCGTGACTTGCGTGGGACTGCTGCGTCGTTTCGATTGCCTCCCATCTTCTCGTCCGGCTTCCATGGTTACTGGTACGTGATGGCCGCCACCCAGCTACTGATCGCTGGTTACCATAGCAACGGGTGCAGCGCGAACTCTCGTCACATGCGTGGGACCGCTGCGTCGTATCTGTGGCATGCCCTCCTGCCTTTCTTCTTCCTTGGTTTCTGGTCGGCTGTCGATGCTCTGTGTCGTCTGGTCCGTGTTTACGAGCTGTCAGATTAATGTTCAGCCTCGACACTGACCCCATACACATTTTTGTCGGTTACTTATTGAGGTCTTATGTCTAATAAGGAGTATCAGAAACAATATATGGATGCTTTAGCCTAGTCGCCATCCTAGCCTCGGTTCTTGGCTAAACCGTAAGTTTACTTTCAATCAGTTTATTCTAGCCGTCCTTTCCTCTCCTTCGGAGGCTAGGTACAGCTTCGGCGAAAGCCCCGGAAGGTTGTCTTACATATTTTCGAGTTTTCCCAAAACCTCATTACAATATACAGGGTGTCCACGCCAGGGCATGCCAAAAAGTATGCAACCCGCTGTACGCGGCCATAAAAATAGCATTGGCGTGTAAGACGGGTTGCATAATTTTCGGTAAGCCCTGGCGTCGACACCCCCTGTATATTGTAACCTGTGAGTTACAAGGGCCGCCTGAGCATAGGCAGAGAAGGCAGCTCCTGAGTGATGCAAGTAGAACATTGCATCACGCAGGAGAAACCTCAAAGTGCAGGCTCGAAAACTCCCACCAAAGAGAGATTGCGTAAGCGAGAGAGGGTATGTACCTAGCTGATTCCTTAGCCAATTGCGCTATCGAACCGCTTGAATTTTTGTTACAAAATCTCGGCCATGCTTTGTTGTTGAATGCCTTAGGGTCCTTCTAGGCATATATATTTATTATTTCTTGATTTTAGAAATATTATGAGAAGGTGGGTTAAAAAAATGGTAAGTTGCTAATTCAAAAATAAAATGTTATAAAATAAAATACTTCCTTCTCGGTTGGCCCGGCTTTGAACGATATATTAGTATATTAGTTACATTACAGAATTCCAGAACTGTTATATATCGTTAAAGTAACATCATCACAAGAGAGTGTGACTTTTATGTTCTGTTCCTGAAACACATGTGAGATTTTTGTGACATAACAGTTCTATCACTCTGTGATGTATCAGTTCCACTAAAGAATTCCAGAACTGTTACGTATCCTTATAGTAACAATGTTACAGAACAGTGTGATCTTTATGTTCTGTTTCTGGAATACGTGTGATATTCTAGTGTCATAACAGTTGTATCACTCTGTTCTATATTAGTTACATTACGTATTCAAGAACTGCTGCATATCCTTACAGAAAGAGCGTTACAGAACAGTGTGACCCTTAATTTCCGTTCTTGGAACACGTGTGATATTCTAGTAACATAACAGTTCTATCGCTCTGTTCTACATTAGTTACGCTACAGAATTCAGGAACTGTTACGTATTCTTACAGTAACAGCATTACAGAACGAAATGACCTTCATGTTCTGTAATTGGTATGGCACACGATTGTAACAATGTTATGTATAAATATTCTCTTTTTATTATGTAACATTTACAGAAAGTTTCAAGTGATGACTACGCACGCGTGGCATCCCGCTGGTTACCTTCAGTTCAGCAATGAAATCTCTTCATAGGTAATGGAGAGTCCCCAATAGGATTGAGAAACCGACGTAGCATTGACCTGACGTAGACTTGATATAGCAACGTGTTGCTAACTGCTTATTTTTATGTGTCGCTCACGCTTCGCTATGTCGCGAACGACACCTAAAAATGAGGGGTCATGCATAAATTACGTAACACTTGGGGATGGGGGGGGGGGGTGTCTAGCTTAGTGTTACATAATGGTAAAAAACTACAGGGAAAATTTAGAAAAAGCGTTACACAGGGGGAGGAGTAAGAATTGTCGGAAGATTGCATTACGTAATTTATGCACGACTCCTGAGCAGTTGGTAATTGTAACGTGACGATTTTGTTCAACCAATTAGAAACAAAACTCTTACTCGATCCAATCTCTAACTTGGCCACACGTTATTCTCATTTGTTTTCTTTAGGTTAAGTTGTATTTTTGAGAGATTTATCTGTGATGCTTTAATATCTTCTAATATCTGCACTTGACTACTTGTATAATTAGGTTTATTTGTATTTTGAGAGATTTATCTGTGATGTTGTAATATCTTTATTCTCTTTATTATCTTTGATTGTAAAATTATTTATTAGTGAAAGGAGAGGGTAGGAGAGAGAGAGGGTGGATGTTTGTTTTGCCTTGAGTTTCGCTCTTTCAAATGCTTGGAGGACGATGTCTCGTGTCGTGTTTTGACAGTTTCTTAATCTGTTATGAGGAATTCCAACTCCACTCTATGTTATCTCAACATTTCTTGACTCATCTCACGTTCTGGCGGATTCACTCTACGATCTTACCACTCTTACCACTCGAGTGATACAAGACTCGAAATTGAAGATACCAGGTAACCCGTCAATGCCCTCGCTAACGACTGGATTTTCTGGCGGACTCACATACTCTACGAGCAGTGTCTCTTACCACTCGAGTGATACAATGCTCAACAATAAAGACGCCAGGTGGCGCGGCGATGTCCTCATCAGCGAATTTCATTTGAGAAAATGAAAAGGACGACGCTTTCCCTAGGCGGAAAGTAAAGCTCAGATTTCGTGTGGCCATATTGGAGTACGGACACATTTTCGCAGAGTTTGGAATTTGGATAAACCCGTTGGTTGAGGATTAAGGAGAAGTTTTAACTTGAGTTTGAGTGTAACTCAGGTAACAATTATGAATCTTTAATCTCTTTCCTTGCCCGTTCTCTCTTTAATGTTTAGTGTAAAGATGTTGGATTTCATTTTTTTTTAGTAATTATTCGGAGTTTTGATTGATTGTTTGAGTCCTTAATATGAGGCATTCAACCGGTTATTCAAAATTTTTGATATAATAAAATTAAGTCTTTGCCGTAGATTTAAGTCATCTTTGTTTTCTTATATTCCATTTGACCATTAAAATAAAATGTTCTTAGTTCATACCAACGCACTTGATTTGACCTTGCTTGGAGGTCGCCCCCTCGAACTTCCTCTCCCATAGAGCTAGCAATTTCAAATTTAAATTGGATCATTTGATCAATTTTACCAGTTTTAATCTTTTTTTTTTTACTTTGGATTGTACTCCCGGTGGCGTCTCCACAGGCGCCTGGCGCCAAGCACTTGACACTGGTCAAGTCTATATTACAAAATGAATTTCAGGTCATCGAAATTTCATCGTTTGAGCTGCCCTTTGAGAAGGTAGGTCATTTCTCCACCTAGTAATAATATACTTGTCACAAATGGCGCCCAACGTGGGGCTATATCTCTGAGCAAGGAGGATAAAATGACATTTTTGGTGTGAACTTAAACAGTTCTTTTTACTTAATGTCGTGCGTTCTGATTCCCGATTATTTCCTCGTATTGTGCTCCACGCTGTGTCGCGTCAGTGTTGTATAGTGCGTGTAAGAAACCGGTGAGAAAGTGACAGGTGACCGTAGGAAATTTTAAGAATTTATGAAAGTTTCAATCATTCTGACTGGAATTGATTATTTCTTTCATTAAAATCATTTTTTTTGTACATGAGTTAACCATCGGGGCGTCCTAGCGTCAACTTTCGGTTTGAAACGATTGGGTGAAAACTGACCGGTAACTTTCGAAGAAGAAAATATTTCTTCTGTTGCTTCTTTATGGTTATGTATTGGAAATTTTACAAATTTTACCCTGAACTATCTCCAATTGATAGTCAACTTTTGAGTTTTACAATTTTTACAAAAGATTTTATATGGTGTTATCTCGTTGTATTTTACTCTGTATAAAAGTTCGGTGGCAATCTAGAGAATCTGACCGTTGATTCGTTGGAAACTTTCGGTAATTTTTGGAAATGGTTAGTAAATTTTCCAATGCGCAGGTAATTCCTCCTTTCGGGGAATATTCTCATTTTTAAACAGTATTTTTCGAGGACTAAATTGAAAAACTTTTGAAAATAATAAAAATAAAAATAAAATAAATAAAATGTTGTTAGGATTTACTTTAGCTTTCAACCATTATCGAAGGGAATGAGTTCCTATTGAACCTGCTCGAACTGTTTTGCCTGTTTTGGTTTATTATTAGCTCGTTATGGTTAATTAATTATGGTTTGAACTTTTTAATTGTTTATTTATATTTATTGAAATATTGAGAATGATAAGAAAAAAATTCTCTTGTTTAGTATTGTAAGTCTTAGTTGCCGTATTACGTTTCAGTCGGGTGAATTTCTGCAGTTGCGTTTTAGCACTATAACCATTATTGTAAAATTATTTTTTTTTTTAATCCTAACAAGATAATTTTAAACTTTCTCAAGTCTGGACTGAACGGATGAACGTGCTCACCGCATAATCCGCTATAATCTCAAATCAAAAGGTCAGAATGTTAGTTGGGACCAACATGATTGGTCGGTAGCGCTCCATAGTTCACAAATAGGTGTATCTCACAGTGGATTGGTAAATAGTATGGATACCCCAGTAACTTACCGTCTTGATGACGATGGTACACTAAGGACCACCGCAGTTGTCTGTGGTGAAGGTGAGGTGATACCCCTACTTGGCGCGTCCCCGGGTGGCGGATATGGGAATGCTCGCTGGAAACAGAGGGTAGAGCTGAAATAAAATAGGCCCCGCGGACCAAACACACATGATCGGTGCTGACTGCGACCCACTGGGAGTGCTTCGAACCGGAAACGGTGATGAAGCTGCTGTGAGCTTGCTCTGCCGATGTGTAAGTTGTAGTCGGTTATCAGGAATCCAGCCCCTTCGGGCCCTGATCAGGAAGTGCGTGTTGGCTGCAGAGTTCGGAATCTGCAGTGCTCCGGGCGAATCCGGTTCGTCCGTGTATTCCGGGACAGGTTAAACGAAGGCTGGGCCCCAGGGAACTGGGGTAGGACTACGGTCTGAGGGTATACCCGTTCTCAGTTTTTTCGGCCCGCCCCTCCACGCACGAAGCGCTGGACGAACATTTATGGCTAATTCACTTATACAAGCAGAAGTACGAGCAGAGGAAACAAACGGAGTACAACAACTTACTGAGAAGAATATGGCGGTCCACACTAACACGGACGGGGGACAACACAAAATGGCGAACGAAGATATGGACCTGAAACAGCTTTTTAAACAGCTCACGCAGGTAATACAGGCAATGCAGTGTTATGCCTCGACAAGGAGAAATCTTGATGGCGAAATTAAAAAAGGATTGGAGGCAGCTGAAAACACACTGCGCCTTCTAGATGTTGTTTTTAATGAGACTGAACTCAAAATGACGCAGGTAGTCAGGAGTAAAGAGGAACAGCGTAGCGTTGACCTAGGAACACCAGCGGGTCAGCGTACGAACAAGAGGATAGCTGAGAGTACCCCCAGCCCTGGTGAAGGATCATCATCGCGTCCAACGAAAAAGATCCAGCTTACTGGTGAAACTTTGGAGTTTATTGAACCAAAGAGGCGAAAACTTAAAAAGCAGGTGGCTGCAACTGGTGAAGTGGGGTCACAACCAGAGTTGACTAGGGCAGCAGCACGTTCTGCCAACCCATCGTTAAGGAGGAAGGCACGTAACCGCCCAGAGGCAGTTATTATTAAACCTGCAGCTGGCAAAAATTATGCGGAGGTACTTAAACTGGTCCGCAGTACAGTAAAGCCGGAAGAAATGGATGTCACGATAAAGAGCATCAGAGAGACCAGGACTGGAGATGTCTTGGTTGAACTAGGTGCAAGTGTCGAAGCCAAAACCAAGTTTAGTGAAGCTTTGTCAGTGGCTGTGGGTGAGGGTGGACAGGTGCGTCAACTAGTCCCGCCGGGGAAGTAGGATTGCGTACATCGATTGTGATGAAACCGCTGCTACTAAACTGGAAAAGGCTGGTCACATTCGGATTGGTTGGGTCAGCTGTCGCGTTCGACGCAGGATGGTCATCACGCGTTGTTTCCGCTGTCATGGCTTTGGTCATAGTGCAGTCTCTTGCAAGGAGCAAGATAGAAGGAAAACTTGTTGGAAGTGCGGACAGGAGGGGCATCTCTCCCCTACCTGCACAGAGAAACCTCATTGTTATGAATCCAAGCGAAACTTGGAGCTGAACTCCAAAATACAAATTCTTCGGAGTAACTCCAGAATTTGCCTCTCCTTTTTTTCGACCGTCGTCTTTGATGAAATTTCGAAAAATATTGTTTTTCTTCGGTCTATCGGTCCCATCAGTAAAGAAAAAGAATAAATAAAAACGATTCTAGTTCTTTAAACATCGTTCTTTAATAATCTTATCGACGTTTCGGCACACAATGCGGGCCTTCTTCAGGAAAAATTGCTTATCTGAAAAAATGTTGTTACAATAAGTTTTTTGTGTATTCTTTCATTGTTTGCGAAAGTCATGAACTTAATAAATGTACATTTTTGTCATTACCTGTACTTAGTATGTGGAATCAAACATTAAGAAAATTTTAAAAAACAATGTCAAAACATTAGACGCTTTCAAAGAGAGAATATAATTGTTCACATTTTTGTTCAGAGAATAAAATAATAAATATAATAAAACTGTTCTTTCTATTTTGTTGAAACCTCTAAAAAATTAATTTTCACGAGGCTCCAACTCGATATAACAATTACATTTTTGGTTTTGAGAAAGGAACAAGTATAATCGTTAAATACATCTGTCAACGAGTAATAGATATATATCTAATCTACATTAAGGACGATACTACAAGAGCGACGATGAACAAATCAAGTTTACATTGACATTAACGAGTGAGGAAACCGCGCCATAGCTCATGAAATTTGAAAAGAGAGAAAAGTTATTAGAGCAAATTAATGTATAATACATTGGTACATTTTATTTATATCCATTGTTCCACTTTGAAGATTTATTGAAATTTTATTAAATTTTTTTATAAAAATTGATTCTATAATTCGTCTTTTATAAGTGTTTTTTTCTCTTGCTAAAATTTTAATACTGTTAAAATTAAAATTAAAAAAATGGTCAAAATTCCAGGAGTGTTGTGACAAACCAGTGCCTAAATTTCCAATTTCGCAATCCCTTCTATGTTCCGCGACTCTTGTTTTTAACCTCCTACCCGTTTCATTCACCTCATTGTTATCTGTGCGCCGAGCGAAGTGGTAGCAATGTAAACCTGGACCACATTCCGGGATCTTTTAGGTGCCCGGTGTATAAGGAGTTTTGTGGGAATGAACAGTGATGGCGGTCATTGTTCAGTGTAACCTGGGCAGACGCAGACTTGCCAGAGATTTGCTGACCCAGATTTCGGGAGAGCACAACGCTGATCTCCTGATTATCCCGGAACAATACTGTGGCATGGGTGGACATAACTGGTATCCGGACAATACGAATACTGCAGCAATTTGGGTAAAGAATGTATCCAAGTTCCCTGTGGAAGACGTGTGTAAGGGTGAAGGCTATGTCTGGATAAAGTGTGGAAATATCACCTACGTTAGTGTATACCTCTCACCTAATGAGGGAATAGACGTATATGTTAGCAAACTTTCTGCACTAGAAGACGGCATACGTGAACTAGATGGAGAAATCATCATGGCTGGGGACTTCAATGCGAAGGCGGCGGAGTGGGGCATGCTGAGGATCTGCAACAGAGGCGGTAAGCTGGTAGAGATGGCGGCTAGGTTGGACCTAACGATCCTGAATACAGGCACGGTTACAACATTTAGACGCAGTGGCTACCAGGGTACTATTATTGATATTACTTTGGCATCTGCTGGTGTCTCTTCCATGATACGTGGATGGCAGGTTCTGGAGGAGTTTACTGGTAGCGACCACCAGTATATTAAGTTCTGGGTTGGTTCAAACCTTGGGGTAGGCGGAACGCAGGCTGTCCTCGCAAGAGCACGAGGTTGGAATGTGGCTAAGCTTAGTCGACTGGCGGTAACCGAAACGTTGTCCAGAGCGGATGGTCCTAATAGATGGGCTATTTGCCCCACACAGATGACGCGAAGTATTGCAGAAACGATGGTGGACGAGACTATGAGTTTGATTAAAAAGGCATGTGACACGTCAATGCCCAAAAAATCGAAACATCGTCGAAATCAGCAAAACTATTGGTGGAATGAGGAAGTTGCCGATCTACGCAGACAGGCTCTGGCGAAGCGCAGGAAGGCTCAGCGTAAGAGGGGCCGTGCTGACGTCAGTATGGCTGAAGCAAACTATACTCTGGCAAAAAAGGCATTGAATAGAGCCATCAAAGACGGCAAGAGGAAAACGTGGATTTCCCTACTTGATGAAGTTGATAGGGATGTCTGGGGACGCGGCTACCAGATTGTTACCCGTAGCCTGGGATATCGAATTCCGGAACCCCCACGGGACCCCTTAGGAATGGAAATTATTGTGGGCTCACTCTTTCCTCAACATCCGGAGAGAGTTTTTACCGAGATCTCAGTTGTGGAAGCGGAAATTCAGCTCTTCACGAATGACGAGCTGTGTAGCGCAGTCTACTCGTTGGGCAATCACAAGGCTCCTGGCCCAGACGGGATACCAGCTGAAATACTTAAACTGATTGTTTGCGAATTCCCAGACGTGTTACTGAACATGTATAATGCATGTTTGTTAGCTGGCATCTTTGCGCGGAGATGGAAAGTGCAGAGGTTGGTTCTGCTTGACAAGGGTAAGGGTCCTCCCATCACACCCTCGTCCTTCAGACCACTCTGCATGCTTGACAACGCAGGGAAGGTTATTGAAAAACTTCTTCGTGCCCGTCTGCGGATGGCCATTGAAGAAGCAGGTGGTCTCCCAGAAAACCAACACGGGTTTCGTACCAATCGCTCCACGATCGGAGCCATTAGAGATGTAATTACAATGGCAGACAGAGCATGGCAGGGTAACCACAGAACAAGGAACTCCTGTGTGCTGGTTACTCTTGATGTGAAGAACGCCTTCAACTCAGCAAAGTGGGTTGACATCCTGGATGCTCTTGAGCATCGGTTCAGGGTGCCTTTGTATCTGCGAAGAGTAATCAGCGATTATCTCAACGACAGGGAGTTATTGTACGACTCCACGGAAGGACAACAGAGACGAAAAGTCACAGCTGGTGTGGCGCAAGGGTCTGTACTTGGTCCAGATCTCTGGAATATACTATACAATGGAGTGCTCGAAATTGTACTACCTGAGTGGGCCAAACTGATTGGTTTCGCTGATGATCTCGCGGCCATGATTATAGCCAGAGATACAGAGCAAGCTCAAAGTAGAGTAGCACATGTTGTCTGTCTGGTGAATTATTGGCTCGCGAACCATGGGCTTACACTGGCGTCTAGCAAGACGGAAGTGGTTGTCCTCACGAGACAGAGACACTTTGGAGATGTGATATTCAACATAGCAGGTGAACCCGTTGTGGCATCGAAGTCTGTGAAATATTTGGGTGAAAAAATGGATCAGAAGCTAACGCATTGGCCTCAGATTCAGTATGCTGCGGACAAAGCCAGTAAGATGGTGGCGAAACTCTCAAGGCTTATGCCAAACATCAGAGGTCCTAGAGCCAGTAAGAGGAGAGTGCTGATGAGTGTGGCTCACTCGATCCTCTTATATGGCGCAGAGATCTGGGCAGATGCATTAGAAGTTGAAAAGTACCGTAAACGAATGGTTTCGGTTCAAAGGCGTTGCGCATTGCGTATAGCAAGCGCGTATCGCACCGTTTCTGCCCCTGCAGTTATGGTAGTGTCGGGAATAATTCCCATTTTTCTACTTGCCAAGGAGAGGAAGAGGATTTACGAGCGATACCAACTGGAGGAAGACCGTCCAAGGATCAGAGTTGAAGAGAGAGCCCGAATTCTAGCAGAATGGCAACACTGCTGGGACACCGACCCTAGAGGAAGATGGACAGCGCGGCTTATAGGGGAAGTGGCCCCGTGGCTTGGGAGGAAGCACGATGAGGTTAACTTTCACCTCACCCAATTTCTGACGGGTCACGGACATTTCAACTCCTACTTATACCGGCGAAACAGGAAGGAAAGTGAAGTATGCGATTACTGTCCCACACAAGTGGATACGGTTGAACATACGTTCTTCGAATGTGGACGATGGGCGACTAAGAAACATGCCCTGGAGACTGAGCTCGGAGAGGTATTAACCTCTCAGAATATTGTAGTGTGGATGCTCCACAGCCAGGAGCATTGGGATTCGGTTGCATTCTACATTGAAGCAGTTCTTCGACAGAAGAACAAGGAAGAACAGGAGAGACTGCGCGACCCCCAACAAGGATGATTGTGTGGTATTGTTTAGTCATTTTTTGATGTTGTTGTAGTTGCTTGTTCATTGTTTTTTGTCTGCAGGACAAGAGACAACTCTACAGGGTCGAAGGCCGGCGAGCCCGAGACGAGACATCTGTCCCTTCTGCCGAGGACGACGCGTAACCCTGTAGGGTGAGAACAAACTGCACGAAGAGTCCAAGCTGGAAATGATGGTGGCACCGAAGTACGGTGAGTTGGCCTTACACCCATGTTCCTGAAGTAATGCGAAAGCGGATTCCGGGAGCATGGGTTGGCGGGAAAAGGAGTTAAGGTTTAGTGGGTAGGTGCCGTTTCGGTAAGTCCCACACTCACCTTCGTTCCTTGTGGGCTACGCATCCATGTGTGCATCTCGCGTGTATGTATTTTAAATATGTATGCGTGGGATGTATATACTGGGCTCGCGGTCCCCAAAGTTCGCATGTGGTTGGTGCATGAGCATTTGCCGTTTTTACTTCTTAAAAAAAAAAAAAGAAAAAAACACTAATGGGGGCGCCCTGGTCATCTGATGCCAGAGTTTCACCTAGAACTGGGTCCGTGACAATCCAGAGACCTAGTTTATTCACGCCCCTGACCCAAAACACCCCGTACGTAAATTTTGCTGAACCCTTGGTTAGTAGTGGTTTTTCGTCTATACGGAACTTTGCGGGAATCCCACAGATCCCTGTCAGCAGATCAACTTTTCATCCCTCACAATTCACTAGTATTGATACTAGGGCGGGCATTACGACTGGTTTCCTTCCAAGTGATAACCCCACGCAGAGCCTGAACTCACATAGTTTGATCGATTTAGACCCACCTAACCTAAGAGCAAATAGCCCTTCATCTTCCTCGGTTAGTTCGTATCATACTTTACTGTCCGAACAACGAAATCTTGTGGAGAACCCTACAAATCGTCCAACTCCACTTATTAATTCTACTATTGTTGGCGAACGCATGTGTTATCCCGAAACAACCAGACAATCCTGTAAAACTAATGTTTTCAATGCTTCCACCCATCCCACGTTCGGTTTTAACCATTCAGCTGATCGCGCTCCAAATGTTTTGGACGTGGTCCGTAAATGGAATCTTTCTTTTAGTGGTGTGAGGGATAGTAGTGCAGAAGAATTCTTGAAAAGGGTGGGTGAATGTCGTTTGCGTAGCGGCTTGACTGACAGCCAACTGCTCGCAGCAATGCCTAGTCTCCTTACACACGGTGCCTTAACGTGGTTCAGGTTGTGTCAGGATGAAAATAAATGCTCAGATTGGGACAATTTCGTCAGACAATTTAGACGAAGGTATGTGGGAGCTAATTTCCAACTCAAGCTTAAAGAGGAGGTGAGAAGAAGGACCCAGGGACCAGATGAACCCATTGCAGATTATTTGCAAAATATCAGGTCGTTGTTTAAGTTCTTTCAACCACCAATTTGCATGTTAGAGCAACTTGAGCAGGCTTATTCAAATCTACACCCACGGTATCGACATGTCATATCCCGTAGTGATTTCACAGATTTCGAACAGCTCGAAATGAGAGGGGAACTCTTCGAAACAGCTAATGGTATGGATAATTATTATATACCACCCCCTTCTGCAAATGGTAGTTTATTACCTGAATTTGCTTATGTAACTAAACAACCAACAGTTAAATCAGTTGCTGCAGTCGCAGGCGAACCGGTGGCTGCCCTCCCTGGTCCAAATACCCAATCATCTAACAACTCTCTCAAACTTCCCAATTCTCAAGGAAGTCATAACCCCAAAAATCGTAACCGGAACCGTAATAAACACAAAGAAGAACAAGTCCCTCAACAAAATCCAGATGTCAGTATTTGTACACTGAAGAATTTTCCTTCGGGGTTGCCATGGTATTACCCCCCACCAATTGTCGGTGGGATGTCTTTGGGGGATCCCCTTAATTTTTACCGTCATTTCCCACCCCCACCCCTGTTTACAAAAACGTTGGATTATAACACTCCTGGCAATACTCTTGCAGGACTTCAGAGTTCTTCATCTTTTCCGGCGGCCTCCCAATGGCAGGGTCACTCAAATTCTCAGTCTCAGGTATTTGCAACTGCTGCCGTATGTCCAGCACAAAAGGCTGCTAGGCGACCCGGGTGCTGGAATTGTGGCGAAACCGGACATTTCTTTAGGGTTTGTAACAAACCGGAAGTTATGTTTTGCCACATCTGCAGTAAACCGAATATAACCATAGCTACTTGTTGTAGAAATTATCCTTTGAACCAGGGAAACGAGTGAGGGTAGACAATGAATGGATCCGCCTGTCCTCCTTATTCAGAAGGATCCCTACTTGTTGCTGTATTAATAATAAGTATCGTGAGCAAATTTGTGCTTTATTTCGTGCCAGGCGATTGCATGTCATAGTATTTATAGATGGTCATAAGTAAGAAGGGCTATTTGACCCTGGCTCGTGCTGTAGCTATATAGGTAAACGAGCGATGGGAAAATTTAGTATGATAATCGACAGATTATCACATAGTTTGTCCTCAGGGGTTGTTTATCCAAATGGAGTAACTGAGGAAGTACGAGGGACGGCTATTATGTCAGTGCAGTTTTTAGGTTATAAGCATAGAATGCCAATTCGTTTCGCTCCAACTTTCGACTGCGAAGTCATTTTAGGTCATGACTTTGCGGAGGTTTTTGACTTTGAGGTTAAATACAAAAAAAGGATTTGGAGAATTGAAGACGGGTTCTGGCATTCTTATGAAGAAGATAGGATTAGTTTAGATTTAGAAGATGAGAAGCCAGAAGTTGTGTTAGGACAGAATGGTTTTCAGCTAATCGATAAGGACAATAATTTCGTAAGGTCAAGGTTTATTCAATTGCAGGATAATAAGATTAGTAATGTAAGTTTTGATAGTTTGCCCTCCCAATGTAGTAAGAGTGCGCAACTAAGTTCAGATCCTTTGCCGAGTTATTGCTGCGCCAATAATGACTTAGCTCAGGCCCAAATTAAGCGTGAGGGTGTCAGAGAATTATTACCTCTTCAAGCGGGAATTTTAAAAAAACTCCTGGACGAAAAGATTCCTCCAATGCCAGAAAAATTATCTGCCACTCATTTAGCGTCGCATGTGATTGATGTCCAGGATCATCCCCCCATTAAACAGAATTATCGGAGATATTCTCCTAAGGTGTGAGAGGCACTTAGGAGTTCTGTGGAAAAATTGGGAAAGGAGGGTTTTATCGAACCCTCGGAAAGTGGGTGGTGTAATCCGGTGGTGATGGCTAAAAAGCCTGATAATGAATTTAGATTGTGCATTGATTTTAGAAGGTTGAATGAGGTTGCGAAAAAAGATGCTTACCCCATGAGGAACATGAGTGATATCCTGGATAAACTTCGTTCAGCCCAATATATATCAAAAATCGATCTCAGTCAGGCTTTTCACCAGATTCCGTTGTCGGCCGAAAGTAAGGAGTTTACTGCTTTTGCTGTTCCGGGAGTGGGGTTATATCAATATACCAGAATGCCTTTCGGTTTTGTCAAACTCCCCGGCCACCTCCCAACCTCTGCTAGACCGACTGATCACACCTGAATTCGAACCTCATGTGTTTGCTTACCTTGATGATATCATTGTGGTCACTGAATCTTTTGAGGAGCACATGATCTGGTTGGAAAGAGTTCTGGATGTGATAGTCAAAGCTAGGCTTACCATAAATCGGCAAAAGAGCGAGTTTTGTTGTGAAGTGGTTAAGTACCTTGGATACATGGTCAACCAGTCTGGCTTTCATGCAGACCCCGAGAAGGTGGAACCAGTCACCAATTATCCGGTTCCTAATACCTTGAAAAAACTCCGACGTTTCCTGGGAATGGTCTCGTGGTATTGGAGGTTCATCAAGGACTTTGCCAGTATAGCAGAACCTTCATTTCGGCTACTAAAGAAAAGTCGTAGGTTTGTGTGGGGTGAAGAGCAACGGAAGTCTTTCGAGACGTTAAATGTTGCTTTGACTTCTGCTCTAACATTAGTAAATCACCTTTACTCTTCAGACCAATGCGAGTAGTAACGGCTTCTGAGAGGAACTTCACGGTCACTGAGCAAGAGTGTCTGGCCGTGATCTGGGCGGTTAGGAAGTTCCGTCCATATCTTGAGGGTTATCCCCTTCAAGTGATTACGGACCACAGTAGCCTCCGCTGGTTGTACAACTTGAAGGACCCAACTGGTAGGTTGGGAAGGTGGGCTAGCGAGTTGCTAGGGAATCAGATAACCATCAAGCATAGGAAAGGCGCCTTACATCATGTTCCGGATGCTCTCTCGCGGATGTACGAGACCGAGGTCGAAGCAGTTAGTGCTGTTTCGGAAACGGAGGATCCTTGGTACCTCAGGAAGGTTAAGAAGGTCCAAGAATTGCCGACGCATTTCCCAGACTGGAAGGTGGAGGGTGGACGTCTGTATTGCCATCGTCCAAACCCTCTCGTGGATCCACTGTTAACAGATTTGGAAGCCTGGAAATTGGTTCTACCTACAGAGTTGAGGAATAAGGCTTTACAGGATGCGCATGATGCGGTTACCTCTGGTCATCATGGTGTTGAAAAGACTCATGTTCGCATAGCTCTCTTGTATTATTGGCCAGGTATGTTCAGAGATGTGGCTGCTTACGTTCGATCATGTCCCACCTGCCAAAAACTCAAGGTTGAGCAGGCTGGCCCCGTAGGTCTAATGGGTAAACGCGTCATCGAACAACCATGGCTAATCGTACCAATGTTCTGAAGGCTTTTGAGGATTGTGTGGTTTTTAGGTGGGGGACCCCTGAAGTTTTGTCCACAGATAATGGTACTGAGTTTTTCAATAGACTTATTTCAAAGGCCGCCAATCAGTTTGGTATTCGACATTCCACTACTCCCCCGTACCATGCGCAGGCGAATCCGGTGGAGCGGGTGAACAGGGTGATTAAGACTATGATGGCTTCTTTTGTAGAAAGCGACTACCGAGATTGGGATAAACATATTTCAGATCTCCGGTTTGCCTACAATTCAGCCGTGCATGGTTCAACTCGTGTCTCACCAGCCCTCTTGAATTTTGGAAGAGAGCCAAGGTTTGCTAGTTCCCTGGAAAGAAAAGTTGAGGGAATCCCTGAAATTATACCATTAGCCGCTGAGGAATGGGAGGATAGAACTAGGAGTTTACCCGGATTGAGAGATTTAGTTGCCCACTATTTGGATTTAGCATCCGATCGTCAGGCGGAATATTATAATCATGGGAGACGGGATATCCGTTATCAGATAGGGGACATGGTTTGGCGTAAATCTCATGTTTTATCTTCTGCACCCGATTTTATCACCAGGAAATTAGCTCCGAAATATGAAGGCCCGTTTGAGGTTATTGAAGTTCTTTCTCTGGTTGTATATTTAATAAGGGGTACGTCTGGATTTTGAGAAAAGATTCATGTGAAAGATTTAAAACCTTACTGGTCGGTCGATAAATCCGCGATTAACAATCCCCTTTCTCCTTTCAGGGAGAATGAAGAAGGTTGTCCCGAAATTCAGGGAATCGACGGTTGATGTCCTGAAGAAGAGGGGGGAAGGGCACCTCATCAGAACCCCAGGGTCAAGCCAGTGATCCGGGAGTTCACGGGAACCAGGGGGCTGGAGCCTCGTTGCCTCGAGGGTCAATCGGTCCTGATCCCGTTCTTCAAGGGGAAGGCCGCGAAGAAGCGCCACCGTCCGCGGTATCTATGGGGAACCTTCAGGTCCAGACAACTCAGGCAATGTCAGTGACAGAGTCCTCCGAAGTCGAGGAGAACGCCTGCGCCCTATTGCTGAGCGAGCAAGTTCCGGAGCAGGCCCTCTTGACAGGAACGAGAGCCGTTCGCCGCAGCAAACCGAGAGTCAACCGGGGCGATCCCCAAGGTGAGAGCAATGAAAGTGAAGAAGGAGGCGAAGTCTCTCCTATCATCAGGAGAAGCCGGAGGATCTGGGAGAGATCCAAGCAGGTTTCAGCCGCGCCGGGGCGACTCGATTGATCCCCGGTCGCGTTCAGAAACGTCAATCCTTACTGTCGGAAGGGGAAGGGGTTCTTTAAGAACAATGGGGAAATCCACTACCTCAAGTGGTACTGGTGTAGGGGCGAGCTCCTTGGAGCTGGCTGGCCTCACTCCTCCATGGAAAACCACTATTCCAAGTGGTATTGGAAGGGGATGGGGTCATTCGCGGTCAGAAACGGCCACCCATATTGTCGGAATGGGTTCTTCAGGAGAAATGGGTAAATCCACTACCCCAAGTGGTACTTGTGTAGGGGCGAGCTCCTTGGGGCTGGCTGGCCTCACCCCTCCATGGAAAACTACCATTCCAAGTGGTATTGGAAGGGGAAGGGGTTTTGTCCGCCCTCCTGAATCATCACACTCGCTCGTAAGGCCTTTGTCTCTGAGTAGTCTTGGATGCGGTAGGGGGTTGCGACGACCTGGGAGTCAACCCTCGCCACCCATCGACCCGGTTCTCCTGGGGGTTCTACGAGAGGGAAGAGGAATCGCTCGTTTGGAGGATCCGCCTCCTTCCCCCGAGGGATCTGTTACCCCAGGTGGTCTTGGGCTGAGGAGTGGGCCAATTGGGCCAATAAGTTCTCATCCCCTACCATCTGATCCTGCCATTTCCGGGGATTTCGAGGAAAAGGTTGGCCCAAGCTGTTCTTACGAGACAAAGTTCTCGTGGAAATCCACGAAGCCATGCGGCAATGGACGAGAGGGGGGTTCTCGCCGTTCGGCTGATCCTCCAACTTGTAAACCCACTACTCCAAGTGGTATGGGAGAAGGATCGGGATTTGTTCGGTCTGTGGACCCTCGCTCTCCCCTTGCAGTGCCTTTATCCCCGAGTAGTCCGGGTATTGGAGGTTATGGAAGTGCTTGGACTCTTCCTGTGATTCGCCTGGCTGCGTGGGAGGTCAGGGAGGAAATGTTCACTCCAGGTCCAACTGCGGTGTTTTCCCGAGAATTGCTGGGTTCAAAGTTGTGCTCTCCTGCAGCAAGGCTCTGCTACAGAAGAGAACAGTGGGAGCCCCTCCGTAATCCACGTGAAGAGGAATTTTTTAATTGTCACCACCCTGGGCACAATTACAATAGGTGTCCATTCAAGAAGCACGTTTTCTGTCTTGGTTGTGGTAAACCCGCGGTTAAAATGACTAGTTACTCTAAGTGTCATCTTGAATGGCGGGAGGGGACGATTGGCCCTAGGCATCCTTTGGGTCGAGAGCCTAGTTTTGTGCCGGCACCGTTGCCACTCGGGCCGGTGGTTCACAGCGTTACGCCTCCTACGCTCGATCTTAGCGAGCAAAATACGCGGAGAGAAGTCGGTTCTTTTTTTTTTGTATGATTCAAAGTCCTCCTGATAATCTGGATCAAACCATTGAATATTGAAGAGCATGGGCTTGGTTGAGATTGGATTTCAGGTATCTGGTGGAGTTAATTCGCCGCATTACCTGTCTGGGAGGGAGTTTTGTAACGCGACGATTTTGTTTAACCAATTAGAAACAAAACTCTTACTTGATCCAATCTCTCACTTGGCCACACGTTATTCTCATTTGTTTTCTTTAGGTTAAGTTGTACTTTTGAGAGATTTATCTGTGATGTTTTAATATATTCTGATATCTGCACTTGACTACTTGTATAATTAGGTTTAGTTGTATTTTGAGAGATTTATCTGTGATGTTTCAACATCTTTATTCTCTTTATTATCTTTGATTGTAAAATTATTTATTAGTGAAAGGAGAGGGTAGGAGAGAGAGAGGGTGGATATTTGTTTTGCCTTGAGTTTCGCTCCTTCATATGCTTGGAGGACGATGTCTCGTGTCGTGTTTTGACAGTTTCCTAATCTGTTATGAGGAATTCCAACTCCACTCTATGTTATCTCAACATTTCTTAACTCATCTCACGTTCTGGCGGATTCACTCTACGATCTTACCACTCTTACCACTCGAGTGATACAAGACTCGAAATTGAAGATACCAGGTAACCCGTCAATGCCCTCGCTAACGACTGGATTTTCTGGCGGACTCACATACTCTACGAGCAGTGTCTCTTACCACTCGAGTGATACAATGCTCAACAATAAAGACGCCAGGTGGCGCGGCGATGTCCTCATCAGCGAATTTCATTTGAGAAAATGAAAAGGACGACGCTTTCCCTAGGCGGGAAGTAAAGCTCAGATTTCGTGTGACCATATTGGAGTACGGACGCATTTTCGCAAAGTTTGGAATTTAGAATTTGGATAAACCCGTTGGTTGAGGATTAAGGAGAAGTTTTAACTTGAGATTGAGTGTAACTCAGGTAACAATTATGAATCTTTAATCTCTTTCCTTGCCCGTTCTCTCTTTAATGTTTAGTGTAAAGATGTTGGATTTCATTTTTCTTAGTAATTATTCGGAGTTTTGATTGATTGTCTAAGTCCTTAATATGAGGCATTCAACCGATTATTTAAAATTTTTGATATAATAGAATTAAGTCTTTGCCGTAGATTTAAGTCATCTTTGTTTTCTTACATTCCATTTGACCATTAAAATAAAATGTTCTTAGTTCATACCAACTCACTTGATTTGACCTTGCTTGGAGGTCGCCCCCTCGAACTTCCTCTCCCATAGAGCTAGCCATTTCAAATTTAAATTGGATCATTTGATCAATTTTACCAGTTTTAATCTTTTCTTTTACTTCGGATTGTACTCTCGGTGGCGTCTCCACAGGCGCCTGGCGCCAAGCACTTGATACTGGTCAAGTCTATATTACAAAATGAATTTCAGGTCATCGAAATTTTATCGTTTGGGCTGCCATTTGTGAAGGTAGGTCATTTCTCCACGTAGTAATAAAATACTTGTCACAGTAATATATGCGCGCTCATCGCGTCCACGCTACTGCTATGTCAAGTCTACGTCAAGTGAATGCTACGTCGGTTTCTCAATGCTACTGTGGACTCTCCATGACTGGATTCTGACACTGTATCGTATAGGGAAGTGAAATTAAGAAGAAATATAGTTGTACATTATAGCCAAAATGTTTTATTATCTGAAGATTCGAAATGTGTCATTGATCCACCATTTTGTGATTTAGTATAATTCGCAGTATAACTCTTGAATTCCTTTCAGATCCACTTACAGAAATTCCGTACAAAATAATTTAGCGCTTTAATTTCAATTTCAATAGACGCAGACTCTTAAATTGCCGTTAGAGAAACTTAGAGAAATTCCGCACAAAGTGATTTAATATTTTAATGTTCGTTCAAAATCCACTTAAATCCTTTCAAGAAGACAATTCTACCCATGGTCGCTTTTCCAGTAAACGCCACCTCTTAAATTCCCCTCTGATCCACTAAGAGAAATTCCGTGAAAAGTAATTTAATATTTTAATGTCCGTTTAAGAACACCTTAGAGCCTCTTAGGACGACAATTATGTCCTTAGTAACTTTTCCACTAAACACAGCCTCTTAAATTACCGTTAGATCAACTTAGAAAAATTCCGTACAAAATAATATATTGTTTTAATGTCCGTTTAAGATCCCCTCAGATCCTGTTAAGACGACAATTTTATTATTTGTCGCTTTTCCAGTAAACGTAGTCTTATTAAATTCCCATTAGATTCATTTAGGGAAATTTCTTGAAAAATAATTTCGTGTTTTAAGGTCTAATTAAGTTCCGCTTGGGTCTTCTTAGAATTATGCGCCTCCTAAATTTCTATTAGATCCACTCAAAGAAATGTTTAAAAAGTATTTTAGATTATAATTTCCACTTAGGTTCCCCGTAGAACCCATTACAAATATTTCCCGAAATTAACTGCACAACCTGTATCCCGTTAGGAAGATATTACAAAACATTACGTTCCACGATTCCTCTTCCAATCCACTCACAACTCTAACTGCAATCTTAGAGGCTTCTAAAGAGATTCTAACGATTCCTAACGGGTATTTTAACAGGAAAATTTATATGCATATATACGTTAAGGGGAGCCTTCTGATTAGGTTTCTCAAAAAAGGGGTAACAATTCTTCGTTTTGAAATTTATATATATTTGTGATACTGGATGCACGGAGTGAACTCCTCTGTATATAAGGAAGCGCGTTAGACTCTATACGTACCCACCTCAAGCGATTTTCCATATCTGGGAGGTAGGATTCTTACCTGGCATCCATGTCTCCCAGGTATCTATGTGATCTGACAATCAAGTCACAACCAGATAATTAAGCTGATTCGCAATATCATTAGTGCGGATTCTGGACTTAAGTTTAGAGGGAAATAAGACATAATCCCCTTGATTTGATGTTGCATATAGGTTATTATAATATATCACTCAGAGCAGTATGACCGTTGGCCATACATGCTACAAATTGCGGTTTATTTTACAATTTGCAACTTTTGGTCCACTCTTCGCTTGAAGTGAGTTAATATTCATTTCAATTTAACAGAAATAATTGTCTAAATAAATTTTAATTGTTATTAGCTATCTTCTCTAAGATGAGTGCTTCAAAGTTGCGGTGTTTTTTGAAATTCTTGTCTTCTTGTCCAATTTGTAATTTAAGTGAAGTGATAATTAATTCAAGTTAACAAAAATAATTGTACGAACAATTTATTATTATTCCTAATATTATTCTCTTTGCTTAATGGTAAGAAGATGCGGTTTTCTCTGAAATTTTCAACTAATTGTCTATTTTTCACCTGGAGTGACCTAATAATTATGTGAGTTGAGCAAAAATAATTGTTCCAAAGAATTATTGTTGTTTACAGATATTTTCATCTATATTAATGCCAGATAGTTGCAGTTTTCTTCTGAAATCTTTTACTTTTTGTTCACTTTACACTTAGTGAGGTAATAGTTGATGCAAGTTAACAAACACACTCTTAATAAACAAGACTTTATTATGCTAGAAAGTTGCGTTTCTCTGAAGTCTTCAGTTTTGCTTTAACTTATTAATTTTGAACAAACAATAAGTGAACCTCGATGATAATCATTTTAAAAATAGTATTGTGTTGTTTTAAGTGAATTTTTGTCGCTGTTTTCCCAATGTTTAGAAAAATTAATCCAAACAAGACAGCTATGTTACAGAAGAGAAAAAACAAAGATTGGAATTATTAGGAATAGGTGGGAGGACTAGGTCTTCAAATGACTTGTAAAAGTTTTGTTTTGCATTACAACAAGAAGTTTATAGCAAAACGTGAAAGAAAAATTTGGAATTTCAAATATCGTAATATCAGTCCCAATAGTGGGGGGGGGGGGGGGGCCCCGTCTTTGGAGAAAACACGTCTCGTCGGTGACAGTACACAAATGAGGGTGGTCCACATTTTGTTATTTTTCGAATTTTCATACACATCGCCCGGAAATTTGTTTGAATCCACACAAAAAATCAATATATTCCTTGTGAAAATGATTCTGTGGCTTGAGCATGCACAGCCGGCACATATTATATATATAAGCATATTATATTATAAGCCTTGATAGTCAGTTTTCAATGTAATAATTTGAGATTTGAACATGCTGAGTTGTTTGCTTTCAATTTTAAATACAAAGCTTTTCTGTTTTTCTTTTTTTTTTTTACTTTTGAACTTGTAGAATCGCAATAAAACAACTCAAAATTCAATATTAAACACTTAAAATTCAACCGGAAGAAAATCATAATTTCAAAATGAAAAGCCTTGAATGCACAGTGGGCTGAGAGACCACCAAAAGTGGCCAAAAGTCAACTCCACAGTTATTAACGGAAGAATTATTTTTCATAATATAGATAAGTTGAAGAAACTTTTCACTGAATTGTATGATATTTTAACTAATCCTCTTAATTCTAGTGCGTTATGAATTAAAGCAATGTTTCTTTTCTTTGTTACTGTTTTTTGAAGAAAATCTTTGAAAAGCTCGTTCATGAGAACCAAAATGTTACAATCATTGCTGCTTATTAGAGTGGTCATAAATAATCACTTTATAGAAAAGAAATCCAAATTTCAGCTCGGTTTTGAATCCTCTCACTTTCTACTCATGCCCCCCCGAGGTCACACCTGGTATCTAAAGTTCTACAGTGCTTTTAGGTTCATTATGATGCTTACTATCAGGTTATTTGCCACCGTCTGCCCCATTGACATTTGACGAAGATATTAGTGAATGAAGTTAAGCGCGCACAGAGGGCTGGAGACCACCGAAAGTGGCCAAAAGTCAAATTTTTGTTTGGATTTATATGAAGCTTGTTATAATGGGGTTTTTGATGTCGCTGATTTCGAATTTGACATCAAAATTAACAAATTCAAAATGAAGGATCCAATATGGCGCCTGAAATTTCTAAATTTTTACTTATTTGAGATGAAACTTGGTGTAAGTAGGTTTCTGAGGTCGCTCATTTCAAATTTGTCATCAAAATGCCTAAATTCAAAATAGCGGATCCAATATGGCGCCTGAAATTTCTAAAATTTTACATATTGATATGAAATTGGGATGAGCGGGTTTCTGAAGTCTCTGATTTCGAACTTGACGTCAAAATTCATGAATTTAAAATGACGGCTCCAATATGGCGCCTGACATTTCTAAATTTTTACTTAATGGAACTCGAATCAACCGACGAAGAAAAGTTTGACGTGGACGGAGATATTTAATGAGAGGCAAGAAAACTCATTCCAAAGTTTGATACAAATATGTAAAAATACGAAATCGTCAAATTCGAAATCAGTGACCTCAGAAACTTGCTTACACCAAGTCTCATATAAATAAGTAAACATTTAGAAATTTCAGGCGCCATATTGGATCCGCCATTTTGAATGTATTAATTTTGACGTCAAATTCGAAATCAGCGACCTCAAGAACCCCCTTATACCAAGTTTTATGTACATCCAAACGAAATTTGACTTTTGGCCACTTTCGGTGGTCTCCCAGCCCACTGTGGAATGGTGCAATTTAAGAAATTGGAAGCATAGCGATCTTCTTTTGCATAATATTTTGAAATCTTCAACGCAATAATATTTTAAACTTTTAGTTGAAGATTTTCCCGAATGAATTATTCAAAATATATTTGATTAGAAGATTTAATGAATAAATAAATGATTTTGAATGCAGTGTTAAAAGCTAAACTATGTATTTATATTTGAAAAGTTAAAAATTATATTTTGCTTAAAATCAAAATGGATACAAATTGTTTGATATGAAAAGTTCGTGCTGAACGCTTAATTTTCCATTTTCTTTTATCAGTATTAATTTTGCAATTAAAATTGAAATGTTGAAATTTTAAAAAGTACGATTGACAGTTTGCAAAATGTTAATTTTTAAACGATTTCAATGATTTGAAATAGCGCTTCTAGGTATTAAAAAATTGGTTCAGTTTTTAATGAAGTTGAGATTTGCTTAATTTTCAACGCTCACTAACAATTTGAAATTCTGAAATTTCAGAAGCTCTGAACTTTGGAAAATGCAATTCAAATTCAGTTTCAAATTGTAGAATTGTAATACAACAAATACTCCTTTCTAATGAAACTTCAATTTTATACATTTTCTTTCAAAATTTTCCTATTTTGAGAGCATTTGATGAAAACAATTTTCAATCTAAAGGTATTCAATTTTGAACGCTTTTATTAAGAAGAAACACAAGTTAAATTCTTTCCTATTGCGTTAGAAATATTGTGCTTTCGTCCAAATTTTACCTAGGTCATCTTAAATTGTTTCATTTGAAACGTTTCCAATTAACAATCGTTGAGTATATACCTTTTTTAAATTCCAAATGCTTTCAATTTGAAATTATTAATTATTCTTTGAAAAAACTTTTTTTATCTTGATATTTGAAAAAAATGTATCAACGTATTTTCAAATTTTTTATTTTCTCAATGTTATGAAATAAAAATCGAGGCATTTACAGCTAGTTCATGAGGAATATAATTTACAGGTTTCGGATTCACGACACTATTGTCACTATTGGCCACTTTTTTTTTTAGCGATTTTAATATTTTGACAAAAATGCTACTAATGTCACTATTTGTACACGTTCCCTCTTAAAGTATTTTTAAACCTTTTCGCTAATTGGCTAAAATAACATGTCCAATATCAGAAGTATATAAATATAAAAATAATCCCAACGGTTAACATAACACAAATTTATTCATAATACTTCAAATTCATCAATTCTTCATTTCGATCTTAGGCCTCGGGATACAAGATATTTCCGATTTTGCTTTCGGCAACAGATTGTTCAAAATTGCACTATTTTAATTTCTAACACATATTGGCTGAGCATTTTGAAGTTGAAAACGTTCGAAATAAAATAAATTCAAATTCGAAAATTAAAAATGGCCTAATGTACATTTCAATCGTACTGTTGCAAATTTGTATAATTTCCAAATAGAAGCCTCAATCATTCTCGATATATTTCAATTTGAATATCGCTTAAAAATCAGTTATATCATATTGAAAGAGTGTTCAGATCAGCAATTTGATGAAAATGTAATTTTATTTATTACTAAACTTAGATATTAAAATTGAAAAATTAAGTTTTGAATCAAATTCTAAATTTTAAATTTTTAAAAAATTAAATTGAATTAAATAAATTAAATTCAACTTAAATTAATCAAGTTTAAAAAATTTAAAAATTTAAAGTTCGAAACAGATTATACTGTTGGGACTCGATTTGAACAAAACAACAGGTAACCAATAGGGCTCTTGTTTTTCCTTTTGGAACGTGCAATATTTCAGTTGCAGATTATGGTGGGGGGGGGAAGGGTTCCGGCATGAAGATGAGATTGCCACCCCAGGTAGTTCTCATTTTCGACAATTGACTCTTTTTCCCTAGGAGCGTTTAGCGGAGCGGTATTTGGGCTAATTCCGTAAGAGTGACAGAGATGATAATGAAGCACTCTTAGTACTGCATTGTGCCTTTGGATGTAGGTCGTTCCCGCATGAGTTGGACAACTAGATAGTATGTGTCCTAGGTGCTCAGGGTGTGCATGACACGCTCTGCAACTATCATCGGGAATATCTTGGTTCAAAATGTGGTGACGGTATGCTATAATGGAAATGACACCGTTTTGGCATGCCAAAATGAAACCCTCCATGCCCGAATCCAATCCGGATGATTTAAGGAAAGCATACGTTAGCTCATACGAGATCGACTGATCCTCCACATTTCTGTGGAAGACGCCGTGCATCTTCTTGTCGAGGAGCTCTTCGCGGAAGTTTTTCTCCTGTGTTTTCTTGTTCTGGGCCTTCAGGAGTGAGTATTCAAGATGGATCAGATTTGATGCATTTTGCTCACCGCCGGGATTTCAGGTAGGCCGAGTGTCTCAGCAGCCTCCTCCGCTGCTTTGTACAAAAACGCCTCTTTGCACGCTTATTCATGTTTCCTGACCATTTTAAGAAGAGTTGTGAAGACATTCAAGATTTAATATTCCGCGACCACCCAGGCGGCGTGAGATGTAAAGTCGCTGAACAGAAGACTCAAGGTGCATGCTTTTGTTCATGTGCAAAATCTTACGCGTCTCGATATCAAGGGATCTGAGCTCGTCCTTCGTCCATGGAACCACTCCAAATGAATAGAGTACTACCGGGACGGCAAGAATGTTCGTTGCAGATACTTTGTTCTTAGCCGACAGTTCGGAAAACCAAATCTGCCGGATGAGACGTTTGTCTCTGCTTCGGAGAGTATCCTTTATGGATGTCACGTCATGAATGCGGCTCTGTGGCATGCTCAAGTATGGATAGGTCTCTCCAGCGCTAAGGTGTCGTATAGCGCTTCTGTCGACGAGCTCAGGGTCTTCGGGGATGCCATTAGGTTTTCCTTTCTTCAAATGAACCGTGGCGCATTTCTGTAACCCGAACTCCATTCCAATCTGTTGAGTATACCCTTTGACAATTTTTAGAGCTAGATGTAGTTTCTTTTTATTTTTAGCATAGATCTTGAGATCGTCCATTAAAAATACATGAGCGACCTTATGCTTTTGGTCTCCAGGTTTGCCACAGAGGTACCCTTGGGAATGGCGGAGTGCGAGAGACAGTGGCAATAATGTGAGGCAAAAGAGAAGAGGGCTCATGGTGTCGCCCTGAAACATACCTCTCTGAAAGGTGACACTGTTAGTGATCACACGATGTTTTCCAGATGAGATAGTAAATCTGGTTTTCCAAAGTGGCTTTAATCTCTCTATGCACCTCATGATGTGTGGATGAACCTTTAAGATTTCCAACAGACAAATGATAAGTCTATGGGAGGTTGAATCGAAAGCTTTCCGGTAATCAATCCAGGCCATCGATAAGAATCGTTGATAGGATGCTGCGTCTTTACAAACACATCTATCGATGAGCAGGTTCTCCCGACATCCTGCTACGCCTTTCTTTGAGCCGCGTTGTTTATACATCTCTCGCCACACAGGTTCAATTGTCTGAACAATCCTATCATTTAAGATAGCTGTAAAGATCTCATACAGTGTGTTCAGACAAGCTATTGGCCTGTAATTCTTAGGGTCAGCTGAATTGCGCGTCTTCGGTAGAAGCACTGTGCGCCCTTCCTTCTCTAGACTGCACTTAGCGTTAGATAGTACTCGTATTCTGTCAACAATATGCTGCCTGATGGTCAGTAGCTTTTACTTGTTGACTGTGTGATGACGGATCCGCAGTTCGCGCGCGAACTGTCGAACCTTGGCAGTGAAAGTCCTGCCGGATGTTATGTAGTCAATTACAAACTGAACGCGGGACGCATACTGTCTTGCCCAGCCTATCTTTGTGCTGAGTTGATGCATTCGTCTTTTGGTCTTATGATCAACCGTTGATTTTGTTTTACGGTTTGCATCTGCCAAAGTTCTCGCTGCATTGTACACACCACAATTGATATTGCAGAGGCCGGATGGCATGGTTTCGCAGACGCTGACGTGAAAAGTGCGAGAGCTCTAGGTGTTTCTCGCACCAAAGAACTTCCAGTCGTGACATGTAACGTTCTCGCTCGGGGGTCATTCTGCTATCGTAATACTCTAATAGATCGTCATTGAGTCGATTCGTTCACCCAAAAGTATTGAGATTCCGCCGGTGCATCGCATTGACTCCATCTTGATTGGCTCCCCCAACTCCAGGATAGTCGGCATTGTTGTCCGACCCATTGTCGGGAGCCTTGGGCGTTCGATTTTTTTGAATCGCACTTACTAAAACTATGTTTGGTGTTGTCATTGTTGTTCCCACGAGCAGCTAGGGAAAGGTTCGTCCATCCTTGTAGAGCCCCGTGTGCAAGGATAAGGCTGATACTCTGAGAGGTCGCCCGGTATCTCAGGTCACCGTTTGAGACACATCACCCAGGTGTCATTCAGCTTTCGGCACGGTGGTGACTCCTTCGCTCAGGGGTTATTCCTTCGGGACCATCCCTGGACAATTGTCCGCGACTGCTTATTCATTATTCTAACCATATTCAGCAGCAACCCTTGGTACAGGGGCCCTTTATCCGCAACTCGAGGACGCGTTAGGTAGCTTTAGGTAAATAGGTAAATTTTGACGTACCTGTCACTTCGAATTGGAAATCCTAATTTAAGGGGCTTCAAAGAGGTATCCACTGACCAAGAGCGAAAGTCAGCTCAGCCAAAAACGTTTGTCACAAGTCCTAGTTCTCAATTATTCACCTTCCTTATATTTGTTTGCTTCCATGTAATTTAACCTCCACCCGTCAAATCCGAGTTCAACAACAACATCAGCGCGATAGCCACAGATGGATCATCGCATCAGTAGTTACCAGGAATTACTAACGCACCCTGTGTAAGTTACCTATCATGAACGGTAGTCCAAGTATCCCACGTCTCCACGGAATCCAACTTCAATCCAATATGGCGGACCTCGAATTCTCTGTCTACTCAGCAGCGTGCCTGGCCGCCACCTACCACTGATCCTTCAGCACTATGTCATCGATGTGCGAAGTTACAATTAACTCATCGTTAACGACAATACCACGGAAGCTAGGGATGGGTGGTGACTGCGGAGGTTTCACAGGAGTTATTCAACGCACCCTGAGTAACGGGCCCACAACCAATCATGGCCCTACTATTCCACGTCTCCATCTTCCCAATCTCAGTACAAAATGGCGGGCCTCAAATATTCAGTATTTGGTCTCACTTCTGGTCGCCATCTTTACTATCCTTGCTGTGCCACATTCCCGAGGCGGACGTTACGATACCAGTTAAAGACTCCATGGCAACCAGGGCTGAGTCGCCACGTCAGAGGAATACCGGGGTTCCGGTGCGCTGGAATGGTTACTTAGAGGACGCCATATTGTGGGAAATTACGACTACTGACCGGAAAATTGACAAGAGCTGTCTGAACGGTCATTGGGTGGACCATCAATTGGGCTTCAACTACGAGATTCGGACATGCAGGGAACGACTACCGAGTAATGTGCATTGAAAATTGTCAATTCGGTAACTTACGAAGGTTTTTATCTTTGAATTTAGCTAAAGTTATTCCTCCATGAAACCTTTCATCAAGCATAATTATTCAAAGCATCTATGGAAGATTTCATGAGACCAAAACTTCTAAATGCGCGGAAAGTCTCATTAAAGTGTATGCTCATGCGCGCTCGTGTCTGGCCGAGGTTAGGTTTATTGGCGCGTCATATGATAGTTATTATAAATTCGAAAGCCTACGTCCACATATGTAGTTATTTTACTTCAAGCAATGTTCCGTTCACATTTTTATTTTTATATTTTCCGGCCAAACCGAGGTTAGAAACTTTCCAACATTCGTGAAACCTTCTTTTGTTAAAGTTCTATGAATCTCGGGATCTAGGTTTAGAGTAAGAATTGTTTGTGAGAATTTGTACGTTATTTTTGCTCGATTACAGGAAGTAGTTCATAGTTCTAGCTAGTGATCATTTAGTCCACAGTCCCTATACTAGGTGCACTGTAGTGAGAAATACGGGAAACTTCGATTCCGGTGTAGGTTTTAGGATTTAAAGTAAAAATCGTGGGTATAGTTATGCCGATTATTTTTATGTTAAGGATTCGCGAATATTGTCACGGAAATCAGTTACAGCTTTAGTCAACGATCAATTTTTTGTTCATATTTCTACCGGTAGTTGCGCTGTGACATAAGGTTTGTGAACAGGCCTTCATGCGAGCACCCTTCGAGCTCACGGTCTTGGTGTGTCGCGTGAAATCTGTCACTTTCGTTATTGGTCTTGGTTGGGCGACATGTTCCACGATTATATATATTATATCATTCAGCGTTACAAGATTGGACCTTCTCTTTGAAAATTGAGATTGAGGGATTGACATCGAGTTTGACATTGAGATTGATATGCTTGGTTTTGTTCGGATTGATATATTGGTTGACTGATTTAACTGATTTGACGCTACAATAATGTTAAAGGTAATCTTTTTTTTATCTCGGCGAGCGACGCGATGGCGGACTCCGGTTCTGAGATCTGTAATCCAGTCCTCCCTCCGATCCATTGCCTCGCTCGACCTCTGTAGGAGTGTTCCTCTCCCTTTTCTTCATGATGTGTAAATGTGAAGTAAAGTCGAGTCAGTGCACTGTCGTGGTATTCTCCTTCCTTTTACCGTAGATTTATTAGGTTATTCTCCAACCGCTGCTTGATGAAGCTGCAGACCGAAATATAGAGGCGACATTAGGAATAACCGCAGGAAGCAGGCACCTTGTGAAAGATGATCGCAATTTCAGTAAGAGGAGAAACATCAACATGCAAGTTCCTCTTAAGCCCCAAGATCTGGCTGAAATGGATGCCTCCCTTGGCTGATTCAAATCCAAGGTTAAAACCGACGATGGATGAAAAGACCAGAAGACTCTTGCATCAACTGAACAAGAAAATTGGATGGGCAAGACAGAATGCGTCCCGTGTTCAACGTGTGATTGACTACATAACATCTGATAGTCCGTTCAAGGAAAGGGTTTGAAACTTCGCCCAAAAACTGAGGATCTTGAATCACACACTAACTAAGTCAAAGCTGCTGATAATCATGCAGCATATTGTTGACAAAATACGGCTGTTATCTGACGCTAGGAGGAGAATAAAGAAGAGGGAGAAATTGATCAGGGAGAATCAACAGTTTCTCGCTTACCCATCGCGCCTCTTCAGTGAACTCCCTGTTTTTGTAAAAAAATTCACCCAATCCCAAGGAGGTAGAGACTTTTTGGAGAGAGGTGCACAAGATCTCAAAAACACTACAGTTGAAAGAAGATACTGACTGAATCTGATATACTGACAATATCTGATGATACTGACAATGTCATCCGCTTAGAGGAGTTTTGCGACAACCTCATAAAATCTGAGGAGGAATGTCCATCAGTCACTGCCGCAGAGGTGAAGAAAGAACTAAGAGTCACGAAGAACTTTCCCGCTGCTCGACCGGATTGTATCAAGAACTTTTGGTGTAAGAAGTTTACTTTTATGCACCAACATTTAGCCCGCATATTCACCTCATATTTAAAGTCGGAGACGCCCATTCTGCAGTGGCTGGTGTTGGGACGCACTATACTCCTGCCAAAAAAAGGCAACTTGTCCAGCACAGAGAATTACTGGCAAATAACTTGTTCGAACACACTGTATATGATCTTTACAGCTGTCCTGAACGACAGGATTGTTCGAAGAATTGAAACTGTATGGCGAAAGATGTACGAACAACGTGGCTCGAAAAAAGTTGTTGCAGGCTGTCAAGAGAACCTGCTAATTGACAGGTGTGTCTGTAGAGACGCTGCAGCCCATCAGCTCGTCCTGTCAATTGCCTGGATTGACTACCGGAAAGCTTTCGATTCAGCCTCTCATAGACTTATCACCTGTTTGTTGGAAAGCTTAAAGGTACATCCACACATAGTGAGATGCATAGAGAGATTGATGCCTCTTTGGGAAACTAGATTTACTATCTTATCTAGAAATTATCGTCTGACAACGAACAACGTCACTTTTCAGAGGGACCTCTTTCAAGGTGATACCATGAGCCCTTTGCTTTTTTGCATCACACTTCTGCCTCTATCTCTCGCACTACGAAATTCTCCTGAATACCTCTGTGGCGACACTAATCAGCGCCGGCATAAGGTCACTCATGTATTTTATATGGACGACCTGAAGATCTATGCCTCTGATGAAAGCAAACTTCAAACTACTCTAAATATCGTCAAGAGCTACACAGGAGAGATTGGGATGGACTTTGGTTTGGAAAAGTGTTCCAAAATTCATCGGAAGAAAGGAAAGATTACTGGCGTTCTCAAGGACCCTGAGCTTGTGGATATAAGTGTTATCAGAGATCCTAATACTGGAGGTACCTATACATATCTGAGCGTGCCTCAAAGTCGCATTCAACACGTAACATCAGTGAAGGAGTCTCTCTTGTAATCTGTCGGTATTGAACAAGGTATCTGCGACTAACATGCTTGCCGTCCTGGTTCTACTCGACTAGTTTGGGGTGGTTCAATGGACGCAGAACGAGCTTAAGGGCCTTGATGTCACCACACGTAAGATCATGCATATGCATGGAAGCTTGCATATCAGTTCTTCAGTTCCGCGATTATACATTTCACGCCGTCAAGGCGGACGCGGACTACAGTAAAATGACCACCCATCTCACGGTTGTGAGACTTGGCCCCTTTTTTTTAAATTATATATACCCTGAAACTATATTAACCAATAAATATAATCAATATTGATATATATATATATATATTATAGAAAAAATTTTATTTGAAAAACTCGTACAAATTTGATCAAAGACCTAAATTCTGTGCTTTTCAAATACGTTCACTTATCGGTCCGCAGGATTATGTATGGAGACTGAAAAATAATTGGAAACCGTATGATGAGATCTATGAAATTTTCGTCAAATAGGTCAGTGAACACCGTATATAGGGCTCTCTGAAATTGTCGTTAAATAGGTCTGTATAATGTGATTGCAGCATGATATTTTAGTCAATCACACACTTGTGTACGTAATACGCTCCATGGGTGAGGAGGTCGGCGCCATGGTGCAGTAAGGAGGATAAAGAAATAGTGGATGGGGTGTCTGCCCTTAGTGAGGCCTTATTACTGAGAAAGCGTTTCAATAAGGTCAATTTTTAATACAATATATATAAATATATATATATAACGTATTTTTATGAGATGGAGTAAAGCTGGGATGAGTTTCTCTGTAATTAAGGATTGAGGTTTATTAATTCCTGTTGGAAAAAATGAGTAAACAATTGTCTCTGTTTAACTCTTATATTTATTGTATCTGTACACCAGAAACCAGCGGAATAATAGATCTGTAATCTAGTGAGTAAAATGGATAAAAAGAGTAGATATTAATATTCAGAAACAGTAACAAAAAGTGATATGCAAAAGGTATAATAACTTTTGTAAATTGCTCGGCAAATTGCGGATGTCTTCCCGACGGCTGACACCAGACTGACGAGTGCTTCCCTTTAGGCGAGAGCTGAAGGTCCAGTCAAAATTTCAGGTCAAAAACGTGAAGCTTAAGTCTCATAGCTTACATTACTGATACTGTATTTGTCTATTCCTGGGTGGTGTATAATACCGATGAACTCCAACACCCTTCCTCAACGGTAATATGCACCTTCCTTATTGTGTTGATAAACCACATTCCTGTGCAATGTACTTTAATTTAATTTTGTTCAGAGGCTTTGTGAGCATGTCGGCAAGCATCTGGTTGGTAGGGCAGTATTTGAAATCCATGGTTCCTCCTTCCTTCAATTCCTTAACGAAATGAAATTTGGTGTCGATATGTTTAGTTCGGTGACTAAACCTTTTATTGCTTATTAGTTTTAAGCAACTTTGATTGTCCTCAAAAATAACTGTAGTGCTTTGTTCTTCATGCAAAAAATCTTCTAATAGACGACGTATTCATATGCATTCTTGACATGCTTCAGCTAATACAACGTATTCTGCCTCCGTTGATGAAAGCGAGACACATGTCTGTTTGCGGCATCCCTAGCTGATTGTAGCATTCAAATATCGGAATACGTAACCGCTGTTTGATCTTCTGTCTTCTCTGTTCTCCGCCCAGTCTGCATCCGCGTAGCCGATTAGTCCTTCTTCTATCTTCTGTTGACCAAGAATCAGTTCGTAGTTCTTAGTCCCCTTTAGGTAGCGGGCCACTCGCTTTGTCTCTGTCCAGTCGGCTAATGTGGGCTGTTTATTATGTTGACTCAATATTGTAACACTGGCTGTAATATCTGGTCTAGTATTAACGGCCAGATACAATAATGCTCCTATTAACTGCTGATATTTCTCACCATGTTCCATCGGGGGTTGATTCTCTCTATTTTTAAGGTATCCCGGATCCGAAGGTACATTCGAACTTTTTGCATCTTCCAGTCCGAATCGATGTAAGATAGTTTCTATATATTGCGACTGTTTGATACAATAGAAACCTGATTCACTTCTTCTTACTTCAATGCCAATATACCGTTGCAGGATACCCAAATCCACCAAATGAAACTGTTTCTTAAAAAAATCTGCTGTTTGATTGATTTTTTCAATGCTTTTTGAAACTGTTAAAAAATCATCGACGTGAACAATAATATATATCACATTTTCTCTTGAATCCTTTATATACAAACAAGTATCTGTTCTGCTCTGCATAAAATTTAAATTCACAAGTACATTATTCAGCTTTTCATTCCATAATTTTGCAGCCTGTTTCAATCCATATAAACCCTTTTTTAATTTACAGACCTTACCTTCTTTATTTGCTGCTTCATATCCCTCTGGTTGCGTCATAAATACTGCTTGATCTAATTTCCCATTTAGGAAAGCTGTTTTTGCATCATAATGCTTAATGATTAGGTTTTGTTTACCTGCGATGGCTAGGAGTACCTTGAAAGTTGTCTGCCTCACGACAGGTGCAAAAACCTCGTCATAATCCGTGCCATATTCCTGTGAGAATCCTCGAGCCACAAGTCTCGCTTTATACCTGGTGACCTCTCCTTGCTCGTTTCGCTTCGTCTTGAAGATCCACTTGCAGGTGACAATATCCCTTCCATCTGGTGCTGGCACGATGTCCCATGTTTCGTTTGTCAATAAAGAGTTTATCTCTTCATCCATCGCCTTCATCCATTCTTCCTTTTCGAGTCTCAATAGTGCTTCCTTTCTGTTTCCGGGATCATCCTCTTTTATTGATGCTAGCTTTGTTGTTGCCACGTACCTGTCAGGTGGCACTCATTTGTTTTCCCTTTCGGATCTTCTTAGTTCCATAGGTTGAGATTCGTCCTGTAAATCCTCGCTGCTTGAAATTGTGTCCTCATGAATTGACTCATTTGATGCATTGGATAGATCTTCTTCACTGCTGCTCTCCTGAATTTCTTCTGTAGTCTTATTCGTTGTGAGAATAATTTCTTGATTTTCTTGATCAGTTGAGGATTGTTCTTCGCGTTCCTTATCGAGAAAAATCACATCTCGGCTAATCTTCACGCGATCCGTCTTTCTATCTATCATTTGAAAAGCTTTAGACTCTTCTGAATAGCCGACGAAAGTGAGTTTCTCAGCTTTATCATCCAGCTTCCGACGTTGCTGCTTAGGAATCTGAACATACGCATCACATCCGGAAATGTGCAAATTTCTCACGTCTGGTTTCTGTAAGTGCATTAACTCGTACGGAGTTTTATCTGTAGCCTTTGTTGGTAAACGATTCTGTAAAAAATTCGCCGTGTTAACCGCTTCCGCCCAATACTTTTTTTCGAGATGTGCATCGAGGAGCATGCATCCTCCCATCTCCAACAATGATCTGTTTTTCCTTTCGGCGAACCCGTTTTGCTGAGGTGAGTACGCGGCCGTATATTGAATTTTAATTCCTTCATTCTTCAAGTAATTTTGCAGATCCTTATTCACGTACTCCCTTCCTCTATTTGATCTTACACATTTAGGAGTCTTATTAAATTGCGTTTTTGCCATTTCCACAAACTGTTTGATGTGAGTTGCCGCTTCATCTTTGGTTTCCATAAAATGGACTGTAGTGTACCTGGAGTAGTCATCGATGATTGTAATTAAATACCTTTTCTTACCAGGTGTCATGGTTTGCATGTGTCCGTAAACATCCGTAGGAATTAGGTCAAAGGTTCCTTTCGACTTGTTGTGCGCCTCCTTCGGAAAAGGTTTCCTTGGCATCTTCCCTTTTATGCAACACTCACACACCTCTCGTATACCGCAATCCTCAATGTCGATTCCGATGGCCAGCTCTTTTTCTGCTAAGTCCTTAATTGCACGAGGATCTCGGTGTCCAAAACGCCTGTGCCAGGTATGCTGGCAATTCTCTCCGTGCTCCTCAGTGTTTATTGCGGTGCAGGCCCTGTCGACATCTGTTTGTATTTTGTATAATCCCTGACTGTTCCGTTCTAAACGCGCAATAGCCTGTACTTTCCCGTCCTTAATGACTTTGCAACTGTCATCCTGGAAATTTAAATTGTACCCATCTTTCGTGAGCCACTATACGGATAGAAGGTTTGAGCTTAGAGAAGGCACATAAAGCACGTTCTGTAACGGAATCTCTCTTATTTGGCCGTCAACAATACACTTCATGACACCCAAACCCATACCTTTCACTTCACTTTTAATATTGTCCTCTGCTAATAGGACATGGCCTTTAACACTTGGGTCAAATTCGGAGAAAATGTCCTTCGAAGTGGTCATGTGGCTCGTCGCCCCTGAATCGACGTGCCAAGAATCCTTGCTATCCTGCTTTAACTTTACGCTCGAATATGCTTTCCCAAAAAACGTCTTGGATGGTTCATCACATTCCCTCACCATAAAACAGACATCATTCGAAGGCTTCAGCAATTCGGAAACTTTATTTGCTTTATCCTTATTCGGCTGCTTTGATTTCCATGCTTTATATTTTGTGCAGTCTTTTCTGAAATGGCCATTCTTCTTGCAGAAAAAGCATGTTTTCTCTTCCTTTTCTTGATATCCTTTTTGATTCCTTTTGTAGAGTGTCTTTAACGCTGCTTCGCTGCAATTTTCTGTACCTTGACTTTCTTTTCGTCTTCTGTATTCGTCGATTAATCTACTTTTGACGAAGTCCAGAGTGAAATCATCTTCGCATCGAATTTCTAAACTGGTTATTAGTGTACTGTACGAGTCCGGCAAACTGCTGAGAAGTAACGATGCCTTTAATTTATTCTTTAGCACTTCACCTAATGCCGTCAGCTTGTTGATAAGAGTTAGAAACTCCGACACGTGTTCCTCCATATCACCACCTTCAGGCAGACGCAACTTAAATACCCTTTCATACAAATGTATTACATTTGATAGCGATGCCTTTTGGTGGTGCTCTTTAAGTTTCGTCCAGGCGATTTTCGCGCTTTCCGCGCCCTGTATGTGTACTAACTGATTATCCTCGATAAGCAACCCGATAGTAGCACGCGCCCGATCGTCTCTTTTGGTCCACGCTGAATCAACGGGAGTTGGAGCAGGCTCCTTTACAACGTCCCACAAATCTTCCCTAATGAGCAATAATTCCATTTTCTGGCTCCATATTGAGCAGTTATCACCGTTCAACTTTTGCACTACCGTACGCATAAAATCAGCCATTTTTATAGCCTCAATCCACACTTATATGTTTTCACAAGACACTTTGTTCCACACACTTGATTTTAGAGCTTGCACTGTTCCTTATGAAACTTTAATTTAATGGACTGTTTATCTTTCACTTTGTTCACTGTTCTTTATAACACTTCAGTTTTACGCACTAGAGACTGGGCCTCATAACCTGTTGGAAAAAATGAGTGAACAATTTTCTCCGTTTAACTCTTATATTTATTGTATCTGTACACAAGAAACCAGCGGAATAATAGATCTGTAATCTAGTGAGTAAAATGGATAAAAAGAGTAGATATTAATATTCAGAAACAGTAACAAAAAGTGATATGCAAAAGGTATAATAACTTTTGTAAATTGCTCGGCGAATTGCGGGTGTCTTCCCGACGGCTGACACCAGACTGACGAGTCCTTCTCTTTAGGCGAGAGCTGAAGGTCCAGTCAAAATTTCAGGTCAAAAACGTGAAGCTTAAGTCTCATAGCTTACATTACTGAGACTGTATTTGTCTATTCCTGGGTGGTGTATAATACCGATGAAGTCCAAGAATTCCTGTAATCCATATGGTCTTTGCACTTATGTCCTAGATTATTTATATAGAATAGTATTACCTGTAATTAAGGAAACGACATTTACAGCTTATATTTAACACTCTATGTTCAATTATAAAACTTTTAATAATTTGCACGTGTTCTGCTCATTCGTGCTCTTCTCTCCTCCTGACTCTCATGCGTATTTGCCTTTGATTAAAATGTAGCTGCGGCTCGTTATCATTGAGCGGCAAAATTCAAATTCCAGAGAGAAGAAATATGGCGTCGTATTTCTTCACATCTCCCCCCTGGAGTAAATAAACCGGTGAAAAAATATTAGCTTTCTTGAGTAACATCTGGAACTGGTATAAGCTTTGTAATGTGGAAGAGTTACTCGGACTTCTGTCGATCCGTATGTATTTTATAGTTTGAGTCTGAAATTTTTTCAATAATTTTGAATGGTCCAATTTTCAGTTCGTCTAATTTTCTTCTATTCAATCGGTGGCTATTTTCAACGTAAAATACGTTTCCAACCTTGAATGCATGACATCTTTTGTTTTTATCATATTGTTTCTTATTATATTCATGTGATTTTTTTGTATTTTCTAAAGCAAGTTTTCTATATTCATATAAGTCATTTTGTGTTTTGTCTTGTTTTAGCTCATTTCGTAGAATTGTGTTGTTTCTACCTGCCAATAAGTATTTGAGAGAGAATTCTGTTACTGTATGTTCAGTTTCATTGTGTTTTTCTATACACTCATGTGCCATAGTTGTCTATGCGGTTTTCCCTTTTTTCTCATTTATCTTGCATCTAATTTTATTTACTATTATTTGATTAAGTCTCTCGTTCAGGCCATTTGAAAATGGTGCATTTACTGCTGTAAAAATCAAAATTATATCTCCGTCATTTGAAAATTCTTTGAATTCCTTCGAATTGATTCCTGGATATTGGTCTGATAGAATCATATTTATTTTGTTATCTGGAATGACTTTTTGTATTAGTTTTATAAAGTCGCTTGAATTCTGAGTTTTTGACGTCAAAATGGTTGCACATCTTGTGAAGTGATCAACAAGCAAGTGTAAATATTTTTTAGTTGACCGTGAACTTCCAAATCCTCCAATTGTATCAATAGAAACTATTTCATCAGGGTAAGTCGCAGGACCTATATGAGACATCAAGCAAATTTTGTACTTTCCTCTTGATTTGTTTTTTATACAAACTTCACAGTTTTCGCAGAATTTTTTGATATTTTCATTTAAATTTTTTTCGAAGTAAAATGGTTTTATTTTAGTTTGCATTTGCCTTGTTCTAAAATGGCATTAAAACAGGTGTACTTGTTTTATAAGTTTTCTACTGAAACTTTCTGAGAGTAAAATTTTCTCTTGTTCTCTTATTTCTTTATAGTAGGTATTGTTCTTATGTATTGACTTGTCTTTATCGTTTTGAAAATCTTCATTTTCCTCTTGATCATTCTGAATACCTTCCAGTTTTATGAAATTAACAGTTTTTAACATTTCATTTTCATTTTCATCTGATTCTAATACTGGGTTTCTGCTTAAGCAGTCTGCTTCTAAATTTTCCTTTCCTGGCATGTATTTTATTTCAAAATTGTATTGTGATAGGTAGTGCATTAAGTCACCTAATTCTTCATCTGGATTCAAAGGAAATGCATGCAGAACACTTCTGCATAATATAGACATCCTGCGCAGTTCCTCAAACCTTGCTGTACTAAAATATGTCAACAGTGTGGTCTCTGCGTGCTTCGGGAATGTGCTCGAAAACAATTATACAACATGCAAAGCAAATTTCAAAAAGAGCTACATTTCCTTAGGCGTCAGCGTTACACCCAAAGTTCATATAGTTTTTTTTTCATGTTAGAGAGTTTTGCCACAAAACAGGAATAGCACTTGGTTTTTTCAGTGAGCAGGCGATGGAGTCGGTGCATTTTGATTTCAAGAGTGTATGGTTGAAGAATAAAGTTGGCGAAAATCACCCTGACTATCCAACCAAGTTGCTACGTGCTGTATGTAGTTACAATGCATTGCACGTTTAAAAAGAGTGAAAATTATAATTTGGTGATTATAATTTGCTAATAACTGTATAATAGCACAAGACGAATAATGCGATTTGAGAAATAATGATTGAGAACGATGTAATATATCTTATTATTAAATATAAGTTGCAAAAGGAATTTTTAAAAATATTTTTATATCCTATTATGACATTGATATAGATCGACGCGTGATTTTCGAAAAAGGCTCCGGCAATAATTTCAAAAATGATGTTTCTATGATCTACAAGTAACATACTTTCGATCCCTCCGACTCGATCTGGTGTGTTTGACCTTTTCATTTAAATGTCACTCAGGCGCACCGTGGAAGGAGATCACGACAGCATCCCCTGCTTCAGTTCTGAATATTTCTGGTTCTTCTCAGTGTGTCTGAGCCTAACGTTATTGTTAAGAGAAACGCTTGTGTCCAATGCTGTCACGTTCTGTCCTGTCCGAGCAGGGGCGTGACTCGCCATACTTTTGTTTGGGTTTCAAGGATTTTAATTTTCAAGTAGATTAAAATGGTAAAATATAAAGATTACGTCTTTAACGCTTGAAACAAATAAACTGAATTTCCTGAAATGATTACATAAAAAACAGTTTTTCTATTTTAGTGACTTGAATGATCTTTGTAATAAAAATATGGGAAAAATTATAAAAATTATAATTTTACGTATATTGTATTGATCGTTAAACGGCTAAAAAGATTATTAGTATTGAAGCTATCAACGTCAATGTACATTCAGTCATTCATTCATTTAAAAATTGAATTAAAAGATAGAGTAAAGACAGTTGAGGGTATACAGGAGTAATAAATGCCAGATTAATTTACTTACATAAATATAATTATCTAAATTATTATAGGACCATTATATTATATTTATGTATAATTATATTACCATTCTGACAGCAAGAAAATCATTATTTTACAATTATAATTTACTTTAACCCTCCGTTAGACGCAACCCAAAAACTTCCTAGTTTAGACGCAATCGGCCTGACAGGCCACCTGTATTTATTCGAGAAGCGCATCAGAGATAATTGTTATAGAAAGTTCTCTTAAGGTTTTTGGGGTCGCTGATTATGATGCTGATGTTGAAACTGCAAAATTAAAAATGGTGGATCCAATATGGCGACTATTGAATGGCAGAATCGCAGAATTAGCGATTTTTTTTCAACTCGTCTGAAACTTGATGTACGGGGGTGTTTAAGATCGCTCATTATGATTTTGACGTTAGAACTGCAAAAATTAAAATGGTAGATCCAATATGGCGACTATTGGAAGGCAGACTCACCGAATTCGCGGTTTTTTTTTTTTTTTTGTAATTGAACCTCTTGTTATGAATTTCCCCTTCAGAATAAATAACACTTTATTAGGAACTCAAAGAAGCTTCGTATACTGATTTTTGTTGGAATGAGATAAGGTTTCGAAAATACTGCCAGCCATATTGCATCCGTCATTATATATTTTTTTTTTGTGAAAATGACGACAAATATATTATCATCGACTCATGAGAGTCCAGTATGACGATTGTCATCGAAATCAAATAAGTTGTGCATACAACCTATGCATCAGAAGGTAAATATTCCTTTTTCCAAATTGTCCGATTCTTTAAGAAGTGATCTTCACACACTATATGTCCAGGTTCAACAATAAAATCCTTTTTGTCACGCTTAATTGCTTGTTGCCAACGTTCAACCTCATTTTTCGGAACGGAGAAATACACTTCTTTTATTCCGTTTGATCGAGTTGAGTCGTACCCTGACCGACTGTTCGGAGCTATACATTGATGCCCTCCTCCCATTTTTATAACACATTTATCCATAAATGAATAAAATACGGCAAATAGGCGATAAAGTTATGACACGCCGTGAGATTTTATGTGCTGTTCGTTCTCTAGTGCGATATGTAAGATTATGTACCTGCAGTAAGATCATATCCTGTTGCTTTCCTCATCAAGCTATTTGATGACTCATTTTGACTCTGGATATAAGGTGGCGCCGCCTAATGGGTCTTAATTGATCAGCAATATGTTGTTCCGTCACTCTATGAGTCAGTTCAGGATGAAGATCCACGAAGAGACGATGTTGTTCGCTCCTGACGGGTCCTTCTTGTGCCGTTGCCCGAAGGTGACTTCTGATCACGTCTGAATTCATTTCGGGCATCCACCTGATCCTCTTGTTGGCCTGCGCACCCTTCAGTTGCTGGTAGATTGCAATCTCAAGCTCAAGTCTTATTTGGTTTATGGTTCTTTTAGGAAGGAGGTTTCCGTCTAATATCAGACGCCTTCGTTGTTTAAGGTCCTCTTGAGTTACTGTCCTCATTTTTGGGCAATCCACTACAAAGTATTTCCGAAAGATCATCCCGTCAGGAGAAGTTTTGATCGCTTCGATCTCATATTCTTGAGTGCATCAAGCATTCATCATGATGTGTTTGGGGACTGATGCGATGCCGTGGCATTTCTGCGGAAGTGGTATTTCTCAGCATTCCTTAGCCAAGGAAATAGAGGACTTATGGTGTGCGAAAAGACCCAACGTTGTACCATGGCTAAAAAATCGTTGTAAATCGGGGCATCTCTAAATTGAGAAAACTTGTGCTAGAGCTGCAACCTCATACTATTGGATGGGCATTTTATGTAAGGTCGTACAGTATTTTAGGGCGTGCGATACATGTCAGCATGAAAAAGTTTCTCAACAAGCCCCTCCCGGACTGATGGGAAGGAGAGTAGTACATCAGCCATAAGCTTTGCTATCCATGGATTTTATGAGGTCATATGCACGAAGTAGGACAGGTAACAAATATATTATCGTCTTGCATGACTACTTTTTTAAGTGGATAGAATGTAAGGCCCTTCGTGCGGTCCATGCTAAAGACGTGAGAGGCGCTCTCGTGGATCTAATAATCTCTCAAAGTATGAAACCTGAAGTTATCCAAGCGGATAACGAAACCGAGTTTGCCAATAAAATCATGATAATGATAACTCAGTTCCATGGAATTCACTACTCCAAGAGTCCGGGATACCATATTTGAATTAACACGACCGAGAGTATAAATAGCGTCCTGAAATCGATGATTCTAGCATTCGTAGATAAGGGTCAACGTGACAGGGATGTCCAGGACACTAATCTAGGTTTGCGAATAAGTCTGAGGTTAATAATACGACAAAAGTTAGTTTGGCGTTTCTCAATTTTGGTAGAAAATTGCGATCCAAGATGAATTTTCGAATAGAGGCAGATCCTTTGGAGATCCCCGAACCTGCCCGCGAACGTTGGGTCTAGCGAATGAAGTATTTGATGTAGCTACGAAATTTAGTTACTTTACACCAAAAAGAGGCACACGTGAAACATAACAGGTATTACAACAAATCACATAGAGGTATTAAGTATCAGAAAGGTGACCGAGTTCTTAAGCGCTAGGTAAATCTTTCCTCAAAAGAGAGAAGAATTAAAGCCAAACTCTGTGAGCGATTTCACAGCTTGTTCCATGCTACCAAGGTATGGCCTCCAGTTGTGTACAAATTGACCAATAATAGCAACCGAGCATTGGGTGCGTTCCACCTGAAGGATTTGGAGCCGTACCATAACAAAGGGGGTAGAAATGTTAGGAGTAAAATGATGCGATCAGCACTCCCTTAACTCTGCTTGCGCTTGTTGCTTTGCATGAAGTTTGGCACGTCCTAATTTTTTCAAGGGTTAGAACAAGTCGTGATGGCCAATTCAGCAATTAACAGACTTCTGGAGGACCTAATTAGTTGCATGAAGCAACCGGTGGCACCCGGGCAGAAAAAACTTCCCCTTCCAGGAGGCGGATCCAGTTAAGGAGCAGATGGCGACCTTGGGGATGTGTCCTTTCCGGAAGCACAATAAACGCATCCGTTCGAATTTTTGCAGGCGGATGGAAGATGCGGAGCCGAGGGTGGAAGAAAGGAAGAACGCAACGAGGGCCGAGGGATCTCCTTGGTGGAGCGGTTCCTTTGTTTGTGGGGGTCTCTTTTTTAGGTACAAATGCTGACCGTCGCGACAGGCCCATCACAGAGTTCTTGTCTTAGTTATGGTGATGAGGGCCATCCCTGAAGAGAGTGTCCACGGGAACTGAAACGGTGAGTGTGGGCAGGCCGGATTTCACGAGTGGGGTTGCTGTCTGGGTAACCCAAACCCGCGCCCTGATCGCGGTAGTAGAACAGGTCCCATGCTCGAGTTGTGGACGCAGGAAGCACATGTGGCTTTGGTGCCCTCGGCCGCTCAACCTGCCATGCGAGGTTTGCGACCAGCTGGACGTTTACTACAGAGATTGACTGATGTGCAAGAAGAGGGCTAGCAGATCCAAGGCCCGATATTTGACGCCATGAGATGCTAAGGGACGACACTAAACTGGACTGAAGGCTACCAGACGCTACTAGACTGGACTAAACTCAACGTTCTTTGCAAGTCTTCGATTGATTCTGCAATAACAACCTTGTCATCTCCGAAAGCTAATCCACGTTCCCTCACTGTCTCGAGATCTACACCTCCTTCGTCGAAAAGGTCCATTCTCATACAATTGTCCATAAATATGATGAATAGCGATGAGGACAGAACGCATCCTTGTTTAACGTCATGCATAATATCGAACCAGTCACTTAGTTTCCCATTTACCCTTATACTTACTTTGCTACTTGCTTATATTGTTTTTGTTGCTTGTAGGAGCCATCCATTCACTCCGCACTCTTTGAGGGCTTCCCAATGTTTACGTCTATTTACCTTTTCAAATACTTTTTCTAGGTCATCAAATGCACAGAAAACTTCCTTTCCTACATGATCTTTCTGCCATAAATTTACTTTGGACTTCCCATATCTCTTCTTCTGTTATTTTGATGACCCTAAGAATAAGTATTTTAGAGTATATTTTACTTACGGTACTTAATAAGCTGATGCCTATGTGATTATAGCAGTTGCTTTTATCCCCTTTTCTATTGTAAACTGGGACGATAATCGCCTGTTTTTAGTTATCTGGGACTTGTTCCGTCTCGCTACATAAATTTGTCAATTCCTGCAACCTGTGCGGTACGTAATCGCCTCCATATTTAAGCATTTCAGCGCTCATACTGTCTGCACCAGCAGCCTTACCGTTTCTCAAGTTTTTTATCATATCCCCAACCTCAGTTGCACAGATTTTTTCAATTGATTTTTCTAATGCATTGTGTTCCATGTCGCAGTTCTGGTGCTCTATGGCTGCATCTCCTAATAATTCTTTAAAACAGTCCTTTAAAGCGTTTAATATCCGTTTTGTATTTTCTTTTCTTCTCCTGTTCTGATTTTACCTCTACTTTTCTTCACTGGACTTTGGACTTCCCACTCTTGTACGCTTTTTCCTTGTCTTGCCGGGCTGCCTGAATTTCATCATTTCACCACGCATCAGCAGAATGTCTTCCTAAAACCGCCGTACTACACACTTTAGTCGCAGTTTTAACAATTATATCCCATAACATAGTCGATGCGCCCTCTATATCTTTATTGCTTATAAGCGCCTTACAAGTTGCCTGTCTATGCGTTCGTTTATCTTATTATGAAAATGTATTGGCACTTCCGATTTCTGTGAATTTTCTGTATTGATTCTCGTTTGTTTCGCTTTTTTGGTTCTCGTTCCTTTTCAACTCCGACCTAAGTTTATTTTGGAGACCAGAAGGTAATGGTCAGTATTGCTCTTAGAACCTCTTATGACTCTTGTATCGGTTACTATTTGTCTGAGTCTTTCATCCGCGATAACGAAGTCAATTATACTGTGGCTATTTCCGTTACACCAGGTGTACATGTGGATTATTTTATGTCGAAACCAAGCATTTCTTATAAAAAGGTTATTCTCTAAGCATAAGCTAATTCATTTTTCCTCGATATAATTTTCTCTTGTATCTCCCAAATTACTTAGCACTCTTTCTGTATCTGTATTCTGGCGTTGGATGCCAACTTATTTGTTAACACGTCCTAGCAGAACGATTCTTTCACCATGATCGCTTTAATTTAATTTATATATAGATATACATATTTCTTCATACATACATTCTCTTATTAATTAATGTATACATTAAAATGTAAAAATAAATAACCTTATGATTCCTACCTTCATTCTAGCCCATAGCAATCTAAGAGATACAAAATCATTATCTCTGAAATGTTGTCTTGCCTTATTATTCATTATCAAACCAACCCCCTGCCTACCATGTGATTCACTACCTAGTCCTGACCATATTTCAAAACTGCCTTTCAGCACCCCATTTTCTATGTCTCTACTCTCGCACCCTTTTTTCTTTGTCTCAGGTACACATAAAATATCGGGCTTCCTCACGTGCATAGTTCCGTGTGATTTTCTTATCTTAAGATCGTTCACTCCTCTGAAATTCTGAACACACAGTCTCCATTCATCGCCTGAAACTTCACCCTTACATTAACCGTGAGCATTAATTTCATTACTCAAAGTTTCATTCCGTTTCGATGCTATTTTATTGTTTTTATTATTGATTATTTGAATTGTACGCCCAAATGCCACCCTTATGCGAAAACTTTATTTTTTGAATCGAAATCATGTCCAAGTTAAGAAGTGATTTGTCGTATTTTGGAGGGTCTAGTTATAACGTCATTCCCACCAAACTTCGGTTAATAAGGGGCGGGAGGATGAGGACGGGTTCCACTGAGAGCAACTGCCATCTAAAAATGACAACGGCTCCCAGTAAAACCACGGAAAATAATACTTATGGCCACGTCTCACAACCGTGAGATAGGTGGTCACAGGGCACGATGGAATCACGACGACAGGTCGGCGAAACCCTTGAAAAGCTGGGTAACTATTTCAAATCGATTCATTTCGAATAGGTTTTTGAAATACAAAACGCCATTTTCGATTTTGTGTTTTAAATAGGAGAAAGGAAACCATGTTGCATTTTACTCTTAAATAGATTTTCAACCTATTTTCGATTTAAAATTTCATTTTCCATCGTTATTGGTTCTACTCTTGACAAATTAAATAATATATGAAAGAACATACAATCAGAAAAAAGGTATAACTAGTGGCGTCCCATGTCAGCGTCAAACTTGGCGCAGAAAGCAAGTCGTCAAATCACTAGATATTTCAGCCAATGATATTCTCCTAGTAACACACTGAAATACTTTCATTGGCTGAGATGTGTATTGATTTGATACTTTGCGTTTTGCGCCAAGTTTGACGCTCCGATGGGACTCCACCCTGAAGCTGTGCGTAAATTTTTTTTCGAGGTTATGAGAACCCGGCCTTATCTAGATATTAACTATGAAGGCACATATGTATGCATGTTATGGTACGTGGTCGTACCCATGTCATGGTTGTCTTGGTCATTTTAATCTTTCTTGAAAATCATGGATTTATCTGATAGCGAAATGCAGGTCCAATATGAAATAGAAGAAAATCAATCTTCAAGAAGCTCTACAGTGTTAGTTCAAGGAATTGAAAACAGCGATGTTTCGTCTTTATCGTTTATCTTGGATGGAAAGTTTTTCCATCCAAGCAAAAACGACATGAAGAAATTAAAGCAGGTTCTGTTAAAAGTAATTGTTACTGCTACAAGAATCAATGATCAAACAGAGGCTTCCCTTGATTGTGGATTTTATCGTGCAAACTATGAGTCCCCAAGTTCTTGTTGAATACGAAGCATTTAAAAGTTTGTGTAAAGGTAATTGGTGATGATATACAGTAACGAAATGTTATTATTATATTGAAACGCCGACTAAACAAGTATGCATATGATATATTATATATATATATATATATATATATATATATATATTAAATGTTTAGGAATATAAAAAATAAAGGCTCCTATTAAAGTCATGACTAGAAAAATATTGGGTAAACTGATCGATGAGTATTATTTATCGCTTACACAAGTCATGATAGAAAAAATTCAATCGAGCAAGTATGTATGTACTACGGCAGATATTTGGGGCAGCTCAAAAAAAAGTTACATGGGTATTACAGCACACTGGGTAAGCAGTATGAATAAGAGGAAGAATCTCTTGAGGATTTTGAGTACTAATGTTTAATGGAAAATATGTTTTCAGATCAACAATGATTTTGAAAGAGAGGGTGTCGCATTAGCTTGTCACACATTTGATAAAATTACTGAATTGATCAATGAAATCCACAATGAGTTTGTGGAAAAAAACAAAACAAAAATAATGAAACCTGTTACGGGCAATGGATGAAACATGGTGAAAGCTTTCGCTGAATGAAGCATAAATAATACAATGACCGTTGGAGAATCAGGTAAATTAAACTTTAACCAAAATTCTGCTTTTGAACAATTCTTGCTTATTTTTTATTTTTCCTCTCAAATTCTGATAACAGCTTAAGTTGACTTCTTCCAGCAATAATTCAACTAGATAAAGAATAAGAGATTATCAGTGATGAAAATGAAATGCAGTTGATTTCCTTTTCTTATATTCTTGAAAGCTGTGAAAGTGGCTTTGATTCAGATTAACCAGATTACCAGCGTTGTGATAGTCACACATTAAACTTGACAGCTACTACAAACTTTAGGTGATGCTTAGGAAACCAAAATCCTCAATATACAAGATTGCACCATTCGGCATTCGGGAAATGTTATGCAATCTGGAATCTTACGCCAAGGTCGGCGAAGGCAGCAGAAACATACTTCGAAATAACAGGCAAACAGCCATCATCACCTTGCCCAATTCGTTGGAATACCACCTCTGATTCTTTGGAGGATCTTGACAAGGTTAAAGGCAAACTTAACGCTGTGTGTGACGCTTTAAAATTGCCTAGGTTGAAGGAAAACGAATTAGTGTTTTTGATGAAGTATCCGGAAATCTTGAGGCCTGTTACAGAAGCTTTTGACAAACTTCAGGGTTCTAAGAACACTTTCTTTGGTGAACTGATCCCTCAACTCTTTAGGACAATAACAATGTGACAGTCTCTTTCATTAAAGCATCTAAAATATTGTGGGCCCTTACAGAAAAATCTTCTTCAGAGCTTACAGAAAAGGTTTTTCCAGTACTATGCTCTGCTCCCAGAAGCAAATGATACCATTTTAGCTGCGATAACCCATCCTCATTTCAAACTTGAATGGGCTCCAAAATCAAAAAGAGTGACTTTAAAACTACTGCTTTTTTGGGAAATGCACAGCGTTTATAAAGAAAGTAAAGGATATGCAGGAGGAAGAGGAAAGCTTCAGCTGCCTTAATCGCTACCCAGTCATTAAAGCACTTTTTTATGAATTCAATACGATGCTTTTATTATCTACTGATGGCAAATGGTTTTGGAGATCGTTTTATAATGTTTCTCGCATGTTCTTAATAGAATGTTAAAACTACATTTTGCATTCTTTACGGACCTATTTCAAATATATATTTTGTATTTTCCATTTTAAATTGAGAATAGGAAACCATATACCAATTTTAGATTTTGAGTGAATTTTATGAACTTATTTTACATTTTATATTTTAAATACATTTTGAAAACTATTTTAAACAGCTCTCAACCCTCGTGTATCTTGAGCACACGAAGACACCCAAGGATGATAGCTTTCTATATCCATCTCGCAATTGCCTTGGCATATTTTTGGCTCGCGGGTATGGTTTTAAGGTTACGAACCAGTGATAGTTTCGCCCCTCCGAGAGCAACTATCACAAAGAAAATTACTTGTACCACATATTTTTGGTACAGTCGTTGCAGCTCCCTTTTAAGGTCTTGATACGTCTCCTTCCTTTCTTTCTCCTTGGCAGTAATCATGTCTTCGGATGGAGCCGAGAATTCGATTACAAGCATAGTTCGCTTCTCGGAGTCTTGGAGAACAATGTCAGGCCTCAAGTGTGCAACGGATACTGCTGTGCGAAAATCGTAGATCCAGAAAATTTGGCACTTTTCGTTTTGGATAATTGACTCTATCTCACAACCGTCAGATGGTCATTATACTGTAGTCCGCGACCACCTTGATGGCGTGAAATGTATAATCGCGGAACTGAAGAACTGATATGCAAGCTTTCATGCATATGCATGATCTTACGTGTGGTGACATCAAGGGCCTTAAGCTCGTTCTTCGTCCATTGAACCACCCCAAACTAGTAGAGTAGAACCAGGACGGCAAGCATGTTAGTCGCAGATACCTTGTTCAACACCGACAGATTACAAGAGAGACTCCTTCACTGATGTTACATGTTGAATGCGGCTTTGAGGCACGCTCAGGTATGTATAGGTGCCTCCAGTAATAGGATCTCTGATAACACTTATATCCACAAGCTCAGGGTCCTTGAGAACGCCAGTAATCTTTCTTTTCTTCAGATGAATTTTGGAACACTTTTCCAAACCAAAGTCCATCCCAATCTCTCCTGTGTAGCTCTTGATGATATTTATAGCAGTTTGAAGTTTGCTTCCACCAGAGGCATAGATCTTCAGGTCATCCATATAAGATACATGAGTTACCTCATGCTCGCGCTGATTAGTGTTGCCACAGAGGTATCCAGAAGTATTTCGTAGTGCGAGAGATAGAGCCAGAAGTGTGATGCGAAAAAGCAAAGGGCTCATAGTGCCACCCTAAAGGACGGCCTGCCGAAAAGTGACGTTGTTCGTTATCACAGGATATATTCTGGATGAGATAGTGAATGAATTTTTACCTATAACGACATCTCACAACCGTCAGATCGGTGGTTACAGTCTTCGACGAATTAACTGGGATGATCCGGCAAGAGTCTCGTGCACCTTGCAGACACGGAGCGACCCAAGGACGACTGCCTTTGGCATTTTCCACGCAAGTGCCTCACAATTTTGTTGACCCACAGGGATGCTTTTCACGCTATTAACCAGTGAAACCTTGGCGCCTCCAAGAGCGCCGACGATCAAGACCATTATGTTGAAAGCATTTTCCGGGTGTAACCGTCGCAGCTCCCTTATAAACTCTTCATACTTGGAATGAATGAAATTTTAGTTTTAGAAATGAATGTAATTTCAGTTGCTACCAGAACTGTTTTCAACAATACTATTTTTTCATTCAATAAAAAATTTTATCAACAAATTTTTGGTTGCCCTATGGGTTCACCATTATCACCAATTATATCTAATCTTGTTTTAGAAGACATTGAAGAAAGAGCTCTGGGTAAATTGAATTTTCAACCTATAATTTATAAGAGATATGTTGATGACATTTTCACTATTGTTCCAACTGATAAAATTGATGATTTACTTCTTGCTTTTTATAGCATTGAGGATTCTATCCAATTTACTCTTGAAGTTGAAAATAATAATTCACTACATTTTTGGAGCTATCTATTATAAAAACTTTTGATGGAAATCTAATTACAAATTGGTATAAAAACCTTCTAATTCTGGTCGTTATTTAAATTTTGATTCTCATCATATGTTTTGTCACAAAATTGGTTTAATAAAAGGATTAGTTGATCGTTGTTTAAAACTTAGTGATAAAAAATTTCGTGAAGATAATTTAAATTATATAAAACAAACTCTTCAGTATAATGATTATCCTCTTGCTTTTATTGATAGTGTCATTAAAGATCGAGTTAATGAAATTTATAATACCTCAATTATTAATGATGAAAAAGTAAATGGTTAAATTCTTATAACAGAAATGATATAAAGGTTACTCTGCCCTATATGCAGGGTCTCTCTGAAAGACTTAAAATATCTTCGAAAAAATGTAATGTTAATACCTACTTTGAAAATAATCATAGTATAAATAATTTTATCTCTAATAAAAAAGATTTTTATAATGTTGAAGATCAGTCTGGTGTTGTTTATTTGATTAATTGTAAGCACTGTGATAAAATTTACATAGGTGAAACAGGTCGTAGATTAAAAACTAGAATCTCTGAACATAAACATGATTGGAAAGTTGGAAATTTCAACACTGGCTTATCACAACACTCATGGAAGTTTGATCATTCATTTAATTTTGACTTTAAGGATATAAAGATTTTAGCAAGAGAAAGTAATACATATAAAAGACGTATTTTGGAATCAATTTTTATTAACAAATTTATAAAGACTTGTATAAATTTAAAAAGTGAAGTTTTGAATATTAATAAGTTTTACAGTTGTATTTTGAATTAAAACCTCTATTTCCTAATAATTAATTTTTCCATTTTAATTCCCCGCTATCTCATCTGTAGTTACTTGATTGGTTAGATTCGTGTTGTTTTCATCGGTTAACGTAAACGCGCTTCGAAATTGGCTTTCATCGTTAAACTTGTAAATTGCTTTCTCCAATTAGTGTCTTATATGTCGTTCTGCAGTTCAACTACATGTTTGTCTCATTGCTTTTAAGATGTAAAATCACGTTAATAATTGGAGTTCTCATTATTTTTTGAGACTCCAACAAGTATCTTGAATTTTTTTTAAAATGTACATTATTTAAGCTAAGAATGTTTGACTATTCTTAAAAAAATGTGCATTATTTGACCTCCGAATTGACTGACTAAATTGTGATTATGATACGACATTTTAACAGGTATTCTTTATTTTTTTATTAATTCATTTTTTATTTATTTACGTAATTTATTGTAAAAATAATCTTCACAAAATTGTTATATTTTTCATTTTCTTTGTCAGACAATTTCATTATTTCTCCCTGAAGAAGACCAACAACCATGACGCAACTGTCGATGAACTGGTTCTCCCGACATCCTGCTATGCCTTTCTTTACGCCGCGTTGTTCGTACATCTCTCGCCACATAGGTCCAATTGTCTGGTAAAAAAAGCTCTTAGAGGCACGAAGAACTTTTCCGGTGCTGGACCAGATTGTATGAAGAACTTCTGTTGGAAGAAGCTTACTTTTACACAGCAACATTTGGCCCGCATATTCACTTCATATTTAAAGTCGGAGACGCCCATTCCACAGTGACTGGTGCTAGGACGCAATATACTCCTGCCGAAAAAAGACAACTTTTCCAACCAAGAGAATTACAGACCAATAACTTGTTTGAACACACTGTATAAGATTTTTACAGCTATCCTCAACAACAGGATTGTTAAACGAATTGAGCCTGTATGGCAAGAGATGTACGAACAAAGTGGCTCGAAAAAAGGTGTGGTAGGCTGCCGAGAGAACCTGCTAATGGACAGGTGTGTCTATAAAGACGCTGAGGCCCATCAGCGCGTCCTGTTAATGGCCTGGATTGACTACCGGAAATCTTTCGATTCAACGTCTCATAGACTTATCATCTATCTGTTGGAAAGCTTGAACGTACCTCCACGCGTAGTGAGATGGATAGAGAGATTGATGCCTTTTTGGAAAACTGGATTTACTATCTCATCTAGAAATTATCGTGTGACATCGAACAACGTCAGCTTCCAGAGGTGTCACTTAAGTATTTTATATGGATGACCTGAAGATCTATGCCTCTGGTAAAAGCAAACTTTAAACTGCTATAAATATCGTCAAGAACTACACAGGAGAGATTGGGATGGACTTTGGATTGGATAAGTGTGCCAAAATTAATATGAAAAAAGAAAAGTTTACTGGTGTTCCCAAGGACCCTGAGCTTGTGGTTATAAGTGAATATAAGTTGATATAAGACATCTTAATACTGGAAAGACATATACATACCTGGACGTGCCTCAAAGCCGCATTCAGGACATAACATCAGTGAAGGAGACATCTCAAAGCAGATACAATCATCTTCTTCGACAGATTTGGTCTTCCAATCTGTCGGCGTTAAAAAAGGTATCTGCGACTAATATTCTTGCCGTCCCAATTCCACTCCACTCGTTTAGGGTGGTTCAATAGACGAAGAACGAGCTCAAGGCCCTTGATGTCACCACACGTAAGATAATGCGCATATCTCGCCGTCAAGGCGGAGGCGGACTTCTAAAACTCCAGTGTCTTCATGACCGAATTGTTCTAAGTACATCTTACATCGTTGCGAATGGCAGTGATCCTCTCCTAAAGATGGTCAAGAATCACGAGATGATTGGCGAAGGAGCGTTCCTTTACAAAACCGCGGAGCAAGCGGACTCCATCTATATGCTTCACGTCTAAAAGCGTAAGTGATGAAAGCAGAGGTTGGAGAATTTCACCAAGAGCCACTCGTCAAGCATATGCACGGAAACTTTCACAGAAATCTAGAAAAACAGACCTTGTCGAAGGAGCAAACTTTTGCTTTCCTTAAATCATCAGGACTCAGTTCAGGTACAGAGGGTTTTATTTTCGCATGCCAGGACGGTGTCATTTCCACCTTAGCATACCGTAACCGCAGTTTATGTCAAGATGTTCCCAGTGATAGATGCAGAGCTTGTCATGCAAACGCTGAGTAGCTAGAGCACATACGATCAGGGTGTCTCACCCGCGCAGGAACGACTTATATCTGAAGACATACTGCGGCCCTGAGAGTGCGTTATTACCATCTTTATCGCTCTCACGGTGTTGACTGGGAGCCTGCCCTGCCGAACATCCCAAGGTAGGCGTAATTGGTTATATAATGGAAAAAAAGTTAAACAACCACCGCAGGGTACCACTAAGAGCAACTGCCATCTACAAAAAAAATGTCAATAGCCCCCAGTAGAACCGCGGTAAAATACACCTGTGGCCACGTCTTACATCCGTGAGATGGGTGGTCACAGGGCACGATGAAATCACAACGACAGGCTGGAAAAACCCTCGTGTGTCTTGAGGACACGACGCGACCCAAGGATGACAGGTTTCTGCATCCATCTCGCAAGTGCTTCGGCATATTTTTGGCATGCGGGTATGGCTTTAAGGTTACGAACCAGTGATAATTTCGCACCTCCGAGAGCACCTATCACAAGGACAATTACTCGTACCGAATATTTTGGATACAGTCGTTACAGCTCTCTTTTCAGGTCTTGATACCTCTCCTCTTTTTCTTTCTCCTTTGCAGTGATGTTGTATTCGGAAGGAGCCGAAAATTCGATCACGAATATAGTTCGTTTCTCGAAGTCTTAGAGAACAATGTCAGGCCTCGAATGCGCAACGGAGACTGCTGCCCGAAAATCGTAGTTCCAGAAAATCTGACACTTCTTGTTTCGGACAATTGACTCTATATCCCTTGGAGTGTTCGGCAGAGCAGGGTCGCGACCAACACCGTAAGAGCGACAAAGGTGGTAATAAAGTACTCTTAGGGCCGCATTATGACTATCTATATATATAATTAAAAACAAAGTTAAACAACCACCGCAGGGTACCACTAAGAGCAACTGCCATCTTGAAAAAATGTCAATGGCCCCCAGTAGAACCGCGGTAAAATACACCTATGGCCACGTCTCACATCCGTGAGATGGGTGGTCACAGGGCACGACGAAATCACAACGACAGGCCGGCGAAACCCTCGTGTGTCTTGAGGACACGAAGCGACCCAAGGATGACAGCTTTCTGCATCCATCTCGCAAGAGCCTTGGCATATTTTTGGCACGCGGGTATGGCTTTAAGGTTACGAACCAGCGATAATTTCACACCTCCGAGAGCACCTATCACAAGAACAATCACTCGTACCGAATATTTTGGGTACAGTCGAAGCAGCTCTCTTTTAAGGTCTTGATATCTCTCCTCTTTTTCTTTCTCCTTTGCAGTGATGTTGTATTCGGATGGAGCCGAGAATTCGATCACGAATATAGTTCGTTTCTCGAAGTCTTGGAGAACAATGTCAGGCCTCGAGTGCGCAACGGAGACTGCTGCCCGAAAATCGTAGTTCCAGAAAATCTGGCACTTCTCGTTTCGGACAATTGACTCTATATCCCTTGGAGCGTTCGGCAGGGCAGGGTCGCGACCAACACCGTAAGAGCGACAAAGGTGGTAATAAAGTACTCTTAGGGCCGCATTATGTCTATAGATATACGTTGTTCCTGCGTGGGTCGGACACCCCGATAGTATATGTTCTAGGTACTCAGCGTGTGCATGACACGCTCTGCACCTATCACTGGGAACTTCTTGACATAAAATGCGGGCGCGGTATGCTAAGGTGGAGATTACACCGTCCTGGCATGCGAAAATAAAGCCCTCTGTACCTGAATTGAGCCCTGATGATTTGAGGAAAGCAAAAGTTTGCTCCTTCGACAAGGACTGTTTTTCTACATTTCTGTGAAAGTTTCCGTGCATATGCTTGTCGAGTAGCTCTTGGTGGAATTTTCCAACCTATGCTTTCTTTACTTCGGCTTTCAGACGTGAAGCATCTAGATGGAGTAATGCACTTCCCTCACTTCTGATGTTGAAATTCAGGCCAAGGGTCTCGGCAGCTTGCTCTGCGGCTTTGTAAAGGCATGATCTTACGTGTGGTGAAATATAGGGCCTTGAGCTCATTCTTCGTCAATTGAACCACCCCAAACGAGTAGTGTAGAACCGACACTGCAAGCACGTTGGTCGCGGATACCTTGTTCAACGTCGGCAGATTGAAAGACCAAATCTGTCGAAGAAGATGCTTTTATCGGCTTTGGAGAGACTCCTTCACTGATGTTACGTCCAGAATGCGGCTTTGAGGCACGCCCAGGTATGTATAGGTCTCTCCAGTGTTAAGATGTCTAATAACACTTATATCCACAAGCTCAGGGTCCTTGGGAACGCCAGTAATCTTTCCTTTCTTCAAATGAATTTTGGCACACTTGTCCAAACCAAAGTCCATCCCAATCTCTCCTGTGTAGTTCTTGACGATATTTAAAGCAGTTTGAAGTCTGCTTTTACCAGCGGCATAGATCTTCAGGTCATCCATATAGAATACATGAGTGACCTTATGCTCACGCTGATTAGTGTCGCCACAGAGGTATCCAGGAGAATTTCGTAGTGCAAGAGATAGAGGCAGAAGTGTGATACAAAAAAGCAAAGAGCTCATGGTATCACCTTGAAAAACGCCCCTCCAGAAGGTGACGTTGTTCGTTGTCAGACAATAATTTCAAGATTAGATGGAAAATCTAGTTTTCCAAAGAGGCATCAATCTCTCTATGCATCAACATGTTCTCTCGACATCCTGCTACACCTTTTTCCGAGCCACGTTGTTCGTATATCTCTTGCCATACAGGCTCAATTCGTCGATTAATCCTGTTTTTTAGGATAGATGTGAAGATCTTATACAGTGTGTTCAAACAAGTTATTGGCCTGTAATTCTCTGGTTTGGACAAGTTGCCTTTTTTCGGCAGGAGTATAGTGCGTCCGAACACCAGCCGCTGCGGAATGGGCTTCTCCGACTTTAAATATGAGGTGAATATGCGGGCCAAATGTTGGTGTATAAAAGTAAACTTTCTCCACCAAATGTTCTTCATACAATCTGGTCCGGCAGCGGAAAAGTTCAAATTGCCTCTAAGTGCTTTTTTCACCGCTTCGCAAGTGACTGATGGACGTTCGTCTTCAGATTTTATAAGTTCGTCGCAAAACTCCTTGAAGCGGATGATATTGTCAGTATCTTCTTTCAACTGTAGTATTTTTGGGATCTTGTACACCTCTTTCCAAAAAGTCTCTACCTCCTTGGGCTTGGGTGGATTCTTTACAGAAACAGGGAGATCACTGAAGAGGCGCGATGGGTCAGCGAGAAACTCTTTATCCTCCCTGATCCATCTCTCCCTCTTCTGTATTATTCTCCTTGCGGCAGATAACAGCCATATTTTTTCAACAATATGCTGCTTCATTGCCAGCAGCTTTGACTTGTTTAGTGTGTGATTCAAGATCCTTAGTTCTTGGGCGAACTTTGAAGCCTTTCCTTGAGCGGTCTACCAGATGTTATGTAGTCAATCACACATTGAACACGGGACGCATTCTGTCTCGCCCATCAAATTTTTTTGTTCAGTTGATGCAAGCGTCCTCTGGCCTTTTCATCGATCGTCAGTTTTAGCCCTGGATTTGAATCAGCCAAAGCTCTCGCAGTATCATAAACTAAGCAACTGATGGTCCAGTGGTGGGACTCTTGCTTAATATCTCCACGAATGGAGGCATTCATTTCAGCCAGATCTTGGGGCTTAAGAGGAACTTGCATGTTGATGTTCCTTCTTGTACTGAAATTGCGATCATCTTTCAGAAGGTGCCTTCTTTCTGCGGTTGGTCTTAATGTCGCTTCATCTTTGTCTGCAGCTGGATCAAGCAGCGGTTGGGGAAGTGCTCCGCGTACATATCCATTTTTCCGGAGGTAGTCGGCTTGATTTCGCTAAGACTGACGCGAAACGCGCTGAAGCTCTAGGTGTTTCTGGCACCACAGAGTATGCTTACGCGCCATAAAGCCTCCGCGAACAGGGATAATGAAACATCGTAGGAGTCTAGCACGTCATTCTTAAGTTGATCCGTCCACTCAATGTGGGCGTTTTGCCGGTTCGTTGTCTTGTTTCCATCTAAATTATTTTCGGCACCCCGAACTCTAGGATGATCGGCATTGTTTGCCGACCGATTGTCACTGCTCTGCACGTTCGATCGTTTTGAACCGCATCTACAACATTTTTGTGTTTTGGTGGTTTCATTTTTGTTCCCACGAGTAGCTGGGAAAAGGGTTCGTCCATACTTGCAGAGCCCCGCGTGCAAGGATGAGGCTGATACTCTGAGAGGTCGCCCGGTATCCTAGGGTCATCGTTCAAGTCACCTCACCCAGGTGCGATTCAGCTTTGGGCACGGTGCTTCCGCCCTCGCTTAGGGGTTATTCCTTTGGGACCATCCCTGGAAAATTGTACGCGACATATAAT
>CAKNXH010001895.1:32363-70180 GCA_932178445.1 Andricus quercusramuli | reverse complement strand
GTTATTCCTTTGGGACCATCCCTGGAAAATTGTACGCGACATATAATTATATATATATATATATATATATATCGTCTATTTGAAGCAAAAATCGTTAAATATAAATGTAATAGTAAAATTTTTACAAGGAGTATTTTTGGGTACAGAAACAGTAGATGCATTCTCAAAACAAAACAGTCAAATTTTCCACGAAATCAGTTTAATTTTTGAATTTTCCACCAAATGTACGAATAAAGTGTTTTATTGCCATTTAATCTGTAATGTTAGAAGAGTAATGCCCCCCCCCCCCCGTCCCTCGTGGGTAATCAAAATGATACTTATTTTGGAAAGCTGCCTCAATTATTTCCCTTTTCGTCTTCGAATATGATTGCCATTCGATAATTTGCACTTTTAACCTCCGCTTTGTGGCACTTTTTTGATTGAAAGTAAATTAAATTGTTCGTGAACAAGAGCTGATAGAATCTCATTCTGTAGACAAAACCAACAGAGCAGAAAAACTCAAAACATGATTTCATTTGGATATAAAACTAAACTAAATATAATTTTCAAAATCAAAAACTGCCCCTGGTGATAGGAAAATACCGACTATACAACACCTGGTAAGATAACTATTTAACTAGCTTACGGATAGAACAAACTTAATTTTTGTATTGAACTGTTAAGCTTGGTAAATTGAAAATTGAATAACTCCAAGTTGCATACAAAAGAGAGAAGATGTTTTGTATTTCAAATGTATGAATGTGTACTTAATATGAATTTCCACCGGTTCCGAAAGCGGTGGAAATTTCTAACCTTAACTTCTTACACTCATTAAAGTTCATAATGAGGATCCTATAAAATATTAAAAATCCACAGATCACATCGCCAGATTGTCAAAGTAAGGATAGTCAAACGATTTGTGTGTACTATCTAGATCTTTTCTTTTATGACTTTGAAGTTTGGCGGTTGCACAGTTGCTCGCAGTGCCTCCCAAGCTACTTGCAGAATCGTAAGAAGCCATATGTAAAGAAAGAAGAGAAGGTGGTACCGCTTATCAGTTTTCAGCTCATCAGCTTTTTCTAAAGGGACTTACAGTTTAAGGTGGGTTTCGAACCACCGATGCCACGGTAGAAGTACATAGAAAAATTTCCATTGGTACCCGGCTCAGAGATCGAATCCCAGACCTCCTGCATGGAAGTCCGACGCGCTATCGTCTGAGCCACTGAGGCTTATTTTGGGTCAGTAGGTAATTGGAAATTTATTTATTTAACTACCTAATAAATTTAGAATTCATAAATAAATTTTCAAAACACCCAATTTCGGAATATTAGGATTTCAAATTTGCTTAAGCGAATGATTTTCGCAATTATCTTTGTGGCTACTTCTTAAATTTAGAAATTATATATCAAATTTGAAAAGAATTTATTCATCTATCTACTCAATAAATTTCGAATTCGTAAGTAAATTTTCAAAGAATCCATTTTTGGAGATTTATTATCATTTAAAATTTGGTAAAAGGGTGATTTCCAAAAGTATTCATTTCTCCACTTATAAAAACGAAGAATTTCGAAATAAGCACACAATTTGAATGTTATTTTGTTTGCCATTTACTAAATTCAGAATTTTGTAATTTAAGATTTTGAATTTCGTCAATTTGTTTATTTACTTTGAATACTACGTCAGTGTCAGAGTTCTGTGTAAAAAATAAGTTTGTAGATGTATTTCAAGAACACTTCTGCTATCTACCCTCTCCTTCTGGACATCCGTTTGCTCTCGCAATATTTCCGAGCGTTTCTCAGTTTTAGGAAATTAATATTTCCAGCCTGACATTATCCCAGCCCACATTATCTTCACGATTTCAAAAGCTGTACAGTATTTTCAGACATAGACATTTATTTGTATCTTTAATTCCTAGAACTAAGCTCGTCTGTATTCATCCGTTTTCTATTTATTCCTGTCCTTGAGCCTAAACTCAAGTTAAAATTTATGATAGAAGAGACATATTTATTATACTTCATTTAAGATTTGATGATTACCATTTTGAGGAATGAAAGAAAGGTAGCAAAGGTAGTACCGGAGTGAGGATTCATCTAGCCACTAGCGAGGTGAGCTCTTGAATAGCGCTCTCAACGAAAAAGCTTGTCATTCTGCGATGCGTCAGCAGGCTGACTACTCCATAGTGGTGGCAGTCCCATGTATAGTTTTGAAGGCATTATGTTTTAGTTTCCGGAGGAACTGCTAGGTGGCGCTGAAAGTCAGTACAATGTAATGTGCATGTGCAACCATAATATTTTCAAATATTCCGAAATCTCGAAATTGAACAGAAGTCGAAGTGTGAAATTGAATTTGTAGTGTTAACCTTGTTGTATCACATTTTCTGCAAGTTCTATTGTTAATATTGTTATACTTACTGTGTGTACTATTTCGTGCTGATGTAAGGAAATTTGTCGATTGGTAAGTATCGAATTAAAAAAAAATAAAGTACCATTTACTTGGTTTGAGGTTACTTTGTTGTTTTCATATTTCGAAGCAGCCGAAGCAGTAACAAATAAATGAAAGAGGGTAAAAATAAAATTCTTTTTGAGAGATTAGGAGGCTTTTTCTTCAAGCAAAGTTTGTCATCTATAAAAACTTCTTTGTTAGAGAAATTAAAAATATTATTCTAAGACATAATCTCAAATGTCAAGCCAATTAATCCTTTGCATTACAACAAATTATACTTCTAGTTTTTAAATATATACTTTACGTGTGAAACATCTTTGTATGTTCACCAATTTTGATAATTTGAAAGTTTATTTACATGAAATGGAGCGAACTTTGATATTTACGAGGATTTGGGAAAAGCAGAGTTTGGAAAAAATTTCTGTCAGGGACTTGTGAGTTCATTTACATATAGTGTCCCGGGGAAGCGCTGGATGGCGCTGATTTTAAAGTCAAGTCTTCAAAAAGATACATGGGAGTGCTACCACTATGGAGTACTTTCCCTTAGACAAATCACGGTTCCCACCAAATGTACCCCAAATTAATGTTATTTGCACTTAAAAGCTTTTGTGATTAGATTCAGGTTAGAGAAAAAGGACGTATTGTCCACTCGAATATTACTATAAACAAGAGCTGATTTACTTCTGAATTATATTTGTTTTAGGCTTGCGAATTAATACCTGAAAATAGGTTTGTTATCTCGCTTTGCGCTCGAGCTTACGGAAATGATCGATTTTCCTTCACATGCGCTTTGCCTGATAAGAGAATACGCGTTACGTCACGCGGAATTGTATGCTTGAAAGTATTTTATGCCATTTTCCCAATAAGCGCAATGCTCAATGAGATAAACACTTTTTCTCTTTAGTTCTTGATTACAGTATATTCTGTTATGAATAAAAATAATTAGTACCCTGTATTCCGAAAGAAAATAAATCTTCTCTACAATCAGACTTAAGTGTTCTTGATAAAATCACGCTAATTTTCAGCTGGAACCACGTCTCACGGCCATGAGATATATAGTTACAGTCTATGATAGCATCATTACGGCAATTTAAAGAAGTTACGTGCACCATGACGTCACGAAGCGACCCAAGAATTGCCGCCTTCTGAATTTTACCCGCAAGTGTCTCGGCATTAATTTGACACGCAGATATGCTTTTAGGCTATGAAGCAGGGAGAGCTGGTTACCTCCAAGTGACTTGATGATCAGGATGACCTGCTGTGATGTTTTTATCGGCTTATGCAAGAAATTCGACAACGAAACATGGTTTGTTTCTGGAAGTCGAAGAGAAATATGTCAAGGCTTGAGCGGACAAAATAAACAATTGTCATGAATACGAAGTTCCAGTATAATCAGCACTTCTCTTTTTCGACAAGTGACTCTATTTCCCTAGAAGAGTTTGGCGGAATGGTATCAGGGCTGATGCCGTTAGAGTGACAGAGATGGTAATAAAGCCTTTTTAGTGCCGCGTTGTGCAGTGGAATGCATTGCAGCTATAATCGTAGCTGTCTTCCCTCCAAATGTGGTGACGGTATTCTGAAAGGGAACTAACACTCTCTATGATACGCTGAAATGAAACTCTCCGTGCACCATCTTGTCAATAAGCTGTTCGTGGAAGTTTTTGTTCTGCACTTTCTTCATCCGGGCCTTCAGGAGTATGTACTTGAGATGGATATAGTTTGATGCATCTTGCTCATAACTGATATTCAATTCAAGTCCAAGTGATGGCATGAGCTGTGAAGTAGCAGAACGGACGACTTGAGAAGCAAGCTTTTGTTCATGTACATAAACTTTTGCTTCCCGGTGTCGACGGATCTAAGTTTGTTCATCATCCATGGAATTACTCCAAATAAAGAGAGTACTACAGGAACGGCAAACAAGCTCATTTCAGATACTTTCTTACTTGCCGACATTTCATATGACCGAATCTGTTGGATAAGACGTTTGTGTTGGAATTGGAGTGCAACCTTCATAGATGTTACGTCCTGAATGCATGCCTGTGGTACGCGTAGGTATGGAAAAGTCTCTCCAGTGATCATTCAGGTAAAATACATGAGTATCCTTGTGCTTTGGGTATTCAGGTTTACCGCAGAAGTAGCTTTGGGAAACGACAGAGGCAACATATACTAGCAATGGTGTGAGGCAGAAGAGAAGAGGACTCATGGTGTCGGCCAGATGAACCATCAAGCTCTCCAACATACAGATGGTGAGTCTATGAGAAGTTGAATCGAAAGCTTTCCGGTAGTCAAACCAGGCTATAGACAGACAAAGATAGTAGCCTGCTATGGTTTTACAGATGCACCTATCGATGAGGATATTCTCGCGACATCCTGCCTTGCCTTTCTTTGAGCCACGTTGTTCAAACATGTCTCGTCACATAGGTTCGATTGTCTTGACAATCTTATCAGTTAGAATAGCTGTATTGATCTTATACAGCGTGTTCAGATAAATTATTAGCCTGTAATTCTTGGGGTCAACTAAGTTGCCCGTCTTCGGGAAGAGTACTGTGCGTCCTTTCTCCAGCCACTCCAGAATAGATTTTCCGACTTTGGATATGATGTGAAAATGCGGGCCAGATGCTAGTGTATTAAAGAATACTTTTTCCACCAGAAGCTATTGATCCAGATCTTTGGGCTTAAGAGAAACCTGGTTGTTGATGTATCTCCTAGTCCTGAAGCATCGCTATTCCTTGACTGAATTTTGGTCTGCGGTTGATCTTAGTTTCGCCTCCTTTGCTATGATACTGACTTGTTCTTGTTGCGATAGAGTATTCGCTTCGCGTATATAACCTTTTTTTCGGAAGTCCACAGCAAACATAAATATCAGAAGCATAAGTTTATTCATGTATTTTACGTGAATGATCGCAAGAACTATGCTAAAAAAACATTAATTCATTCAACTGTAACGACTTTTGGGAAGTACACTTGGGAAATTGAAATGGAGTTAGGGTCAGGAAAATGCGCCAATAAACATTTTAAGCGAGGACACCTTACTGCCGTTCTTGGCGACCCTGAGCTCGCCAACAGAAGTGCCATACAGAACCTTGGCACTCCGGAGACCTATCCATACCTGGGCATGTCACGGAGCCGCATTCAGGACGTAACGTCTGTAGAGGATGCTTTCCTATGGAGACTGCAAAGAACAAAGTTTCTGCAACGAACATGCTTGCCATCCCCTTACTAATCCATTCACTTGGAGTGGTTCCATGGATGATGGACGCGTTCAGGTCTCTCGACGTCGGGTCACGAAAGGTTATACACAAGAACAGAAGCTTGAACCCTAAGACGTCCGTTCAACAGATTTACATCCCCGCCTTCAATCTGCTCGTGAAATACTGAATTCTAGATGTTTTCACAGCAGAATCATTCTAGAAATAGCACATATAGTCGCAATTGGATAAGACCCTTTTATTTAAATGGTAAGGAAACCAGAAAAAAGTTTGGCAATAGAGCGTTTCTGTACAAACCAGCAGAGAAGGCTGCCGCAACTTTTAACCTTGATTTTAATATCAGCAAAATACATCAAGCATTATCCATATTGAGGAATCGCTTCTAAAAGGTCACTTGAAGAAAGCAAACAAGGAATATTTTGGAGAACAGATACTAGACAAGAGGATGCACGGCATCTTCTACAGAAATGTGAAGGATCAGTCGGTGTTGTTTGAGCTAACGTTCGCTTTTCTTATATTATACTGAATGAAGTCGCACACAGAGAGATTCATTTTAGCTTGTCATGGACAGTGTTACCTTCATTTTAGCACATCGTCGCCCGATGATAGTTAAAAGATCGTGTCATGTACACCCCTAGTACCTAGGACACACACTATCTGATTGTCCAGCTCACGCGAGAACAATGTGCATCCTGAGGCACAATGAGGTACTTAAAGTGCTCTGATACTGCTCTGCCAGACACTTCTAGAGAAATAAGAGTTAATTTTCGAAAATTAGAAGTGCTGAATATACTGAAAATACATATTTTTGACAATTGTTTCTGTCACGCACTCGAGACCTGCCATAGCTCTTCTTGGCTTCGAAAAACGGACCATGTTCGGTATTGAATTTTTGGCACCAGCCGACTAGAACATGACTACCAAGTAGAATAAAAAAAGAGAGGTTAAAAGCGAGTTGCGGTGGTTATGCCCGGAAGATTTTGTTAAGCTAGTCGTCCGGGTCATCGGTCTCCTAGGAGGTGTCAACCTTCTACTGATTGATAGTCTGAAAAGCACCCCGGCGTGTCAACAAAATGCTAAGACACTTGCGGGGAAGAAGTAGAAGGCGTTTTTCCGGGGCTCTGTCCGTGACCTCAGGGTGCACAAGACTTCTGCCAAGTTGTGGAATTAAGTTCATCGCAGACTGTAACTATCCATCTCGCGGTCGTAAGACGTGGTTACAGCTGAAACGTTGCTGCGATTTCGCCGAGAGTGGGTGCAATTTTGTAGAATGGCACTCGATTCTGGTGAAATCCTGCCATTGTCCTTATGACAAACTTTCAATTATCTGATTAAAAAAAAAAAGTCAAACAACCACCGCAGGGTCGGGGACTAACTGTCTTTTATGAAAACGATACTGGGTCTCGGCTCCGTGGTCGACAGATTTGTAAAGGAACGCTGCTTTGCCAATAATCTCGTATTTCCTGACCATTCTTAGGCGAGGATCTCTTCTTTTTGCGACAATGTTAGCTGTACTCAGGATAATTGAGTTATAAAGATATTGAATATTTAGAAGTACGCGCCCGCCTCAACGCCGTGAGATGTATAATCGTGAAACGAACGAATTATTATGCAAGCTCTTCTGCATATGTAGGATTTCACACAGTAATTTTGCACAAAGTCGACAGTTTGTAAGACCAAGTCTGTCAATGGAACTCTTGTATCTGCTCGGGAGGGACGTTTTCATCAACGTCATGTCTACAGGTCTCCAGGGCGATAAGCTCTACTTGCGGACCCATTGTCGGATGCTCTGCGCGTTCGATCGTTTTGAACTGCATCTACAACTTTTTGGTGGACTGGTGGTTTGGTGTTGTCATTGTTGTTTCCACGAGCAACTACGGAAAAGGCTTGTCTATCTTGGTAGAGATCCGCATACATGGATGACGCTGCATACTCTGGAAGGTCATCCGCTATCCCAGAATTACCGTTCGAGTAATTTTAACAAGGTACCATTGAACTGTTGGCACGATTGTCACACATCCGCAGGGAATTTTTGCTTTGGCGACCACGCCTAAATAACTGTCCGCGACTGCGTATTGATTATTGTAACCATATTCAGCAGGAAACCTTGGTGCAGGTACTCCCTATCCACAAGCTGAGGACGCTTTCGGTGGCTTTGTTATAGGCCCTCTGGTTCGATTCGAATGGAACGAAAACGAAAAACTATATATACAATTTAAAAAAATAGTTAAACAACCACCGCAGGGTCCCACTAAGGGCAACCGCCATCTGGAAAATGTCAATAGCACCCAGTAGAACGGCGGTAAATCACACCTATGGCCACGTCTCACAACCGTGAGATGGGTGGTGTATATATATATATACATACATAAAGGGTGTTTTTTTTTTAACTTGAGACAACGAAATATCTCAAAAAATACGCATCCTACGGAAAAAATGTCCAAAATAAAAACTTTTTATTTTCGAAGGGGGAAAGAAGATTTGTTGAAATTTACCCCACCCCCACCCCCACAGGAGGCAGGGGTGGGGGTAACTTTGTAATTTCAAATGGCAACCCCAATTTTTTATCACCGATTCAGATTCTTCTTCACGGAATACGTAAGTTTTATTCGGAAAATTTGTTTCGATTCGCGATAGATGGCGCCGCAATTGCGAAAAACGAAATTGTTGACACTACTTTTAGCTTTACCGAGGAATAACGACGCGGACGTAGTGGTTGTCTATTCCCTTCGGGGTGCTTAACTTCGGTGAGTCCACTTGCCTCTCACCATCCATCCGGGTGCTTGATTTCGGTGAGTCCCCTTGCCTCTCACCACAGGTATGCTTGATTTCGATTAATCATTTTACAATAAGTGCTCAAAATGGTGTCCTCGCACTTTGATGCACTTGTTAATCCGAGCTTTGAAAGATTCCACACAACTGAGAATTGTGTCTGGTGATATTTGTGCACAAGCAGACCTGATTCGCTCGATCATGTTATCACGAGTTGTGGGCACTTCTTGATACACGCGATTCTTTAGATAACCCCACAAATCCGGCCGTAAGATCTGGCGATCTGGCAGGCCAATTTACTGGACCTCCTCTACCGATCCATCGTCCATTGAATTCGCGATTGAGTACTTCCCTCGCGATTGCCGCATAATGTGCTGGACAACCGTCATGTTGAAACAACATGTCGTGTCGCACTTCCAAGCTTAGGTCTTCCAGCAATATTGGAAGTTGATTTTCTGAAAAGTGACGATATTTTTCACCGTTCAAATTTACATCAATAAAATACGGACCAACAAGTTGATCCCCAATTATTCCACACCAAACGTTCACGGACCATGGACGCTGATGCTCAACTTCACGCAACCAATGTGGATTTTCTACACTCCAATAATGCATGTTGTGCCGATTAACGTTACCATGGTTTGTGAAAGACGACTCGTCTGTGAAGAGTACTAGAAAAAAGAAATTCGGGTTTCCTTGTATCTGCTGAACCGCCAATTGACAAAATGTCACTCGGTTTTGAAAATCATTTCCATGAAGTTCCTGATGCAGTGAAATATAATATGGATGATAATTATTAGGTTTCAATACCTTCCAAACAATGGATAGAGACATTCCGGAATCGCGGCTTAGTTGTCGAGTACTAACATGAGGGTCATGAGTGACTGCAGCTAAAATTGCAATCTCATTATCAACCCAGTAACTGTTACTTGACGCTACCTTTTTTTCGGTTGTACACTTCCGTCAGCGATGAAGTTTCGGACAACCCGGTAAAAAGGAGCGCGTGAAGGAACACTTTCTGGAAAGCGTTGAGCATAAAGCGTGAGAGCATCATTGATGTTCCTGCCACTTTCTCCATAAATGAGAATCATTTCAATCTTCTGTTGCTGAGATAGAATTTCCATTGTAAAAGTAATGAAGTAACGTAATGAGGAAATACAACGACACCCAAACCAACTCAAACGAACGTGACCAACAACAATAACCCAAACGAAAGCAACCAACACACCCAAATCAAATGAGCACAATCAACCTTCCTAATGAATAAACGTTAAGCATGGACAGACGCGGTTATCGTTCGGCCGGAATGACGTCGAGGATTGTAGACAGTGGAGACTCGATGATATATAATGTCTACATCAAAAATCGACTGTCGTCAACCAACTGCATTCGGGAATGGTTTTCGACAGTTTTATCACTTTTACTCTCCCGTTGCCAAAAGTTCAAGCACCCGGATGGATGGTGAGAGGCAAGGGGACTCACCGAAATTAAGCACCCCGAAGGGAATAGACAACTACTACGTCCGCGTCGTTATTCCTCGGTAGAGCTAAAAGTTGTGTCAACAATTTCGTTTTTCGCAATTGCGGCGCCATCTATCGTGAATCTAAACAAATTTTCCGAATAAAACTTACGTATTCCGTGAAGAAGAATCTGAATCTGTGATAAAAAATTGGGGTTGCCATTTGAAATTACAAAGTTACCCCCACCCCTGCCTCCTGTGGGGGTGGGGGTGGGGGAAATTTTAACAAATCCTCTTTCCCCCTCGAAAATAAAAAGTTTTTATTTCAGACATTTTTTCCGTAGGATGCGTATTTTTTGAGATATTTCGTTGTCTCAAGTTGAAAAAAACACCCTGTATATTCGGTTTTGATTCCTTGGGAATCAAACCGAAGGGCCTATGACAAAGCCACCGAACGCGTCTCGGTTTGCGAATAAAGGGTCCCTGTACCAAGGGTTTCTGCTGAATATGGTTACAATAATTAACAAGCAGTCGTGGACCATTGTCCAGGGATGGCCTCGAAGGAAGAACCCATAAGCGAAGGCGTAATAACCGTGCCGGAAGCTCAATGGCACCTGGGTGATGTGTCTCAAACGGTCTCTTTGGCATACTGGGCCACCTCTCGGAATATGCAGCCTTATGCTTGCATTTGGAGCTCTACAAGGATGGAGGGACCCTTTTTCTTAGCTGCTCGTGGGAACAGAAATGATAACACCAAACAAAGTTGTAGTAAGTGTGGTTCAAAACAGTTGAACGCGCAAGGCTCCCGACAATGGGTCGGACAACAATGCCGACTATCCTAGAGTTGGGGGAGCCAATCAAGACGGAGTCAGTGCGATTGACTGACAGAATCTCATCACTTTTGAGTGGATGGATCGACTCAGTGTCGACTTGCTGAATTGCTATGATACCAGTATGGCCGGTAAACGGAAAGGTTACATGGAACGACCGCATACTCTGTGTTGCGAGAAGCACTCAGAGCTCTCGCATTTTTCGCATGAACGTTTGCGAAACCGTGCCGAGGAACTCCGGAGAAGGGGTTATATAAGCGAATCACCTACTCAACCGCAGCCAGAACAAGCCGGCAACAGAGAAAGGGAGGCGAACCTGCGACCGACTACGAGCAGGCATACAATAGAGGAAGAGCGATGCTTCAGAACCCGGAGAAACATCAACATTCTGGTTTCTCTCAAGCCCAAAGATCTGGCTGAACTGAATGACAAGCTTCGTGGAAATTTTTTCGAAAAATCCGACCTCTGGACGAATGCATCATCTCAGCAAAAAATAGGATCCGCAAGGCAGTACGCGTCCCGCATTTGGTGTGTAATTGACTACATAACATCTCGCAAGACTTTCACTGCCAAAGTTCAACAGTTCGCGCGCGAACTGCAAATCCGTCATCACACACTCAACAAGTCATAACTACTGACCATCAGGCAGCATATTGTTGACATTATACGAGTACTATCTAACACAAGGAGGAATCTAGAGCGGAGAGAAAGGTGGGTCAGAAATAATCAACAGTTTTTGTCTGACGCATCTCGACACTTCCAAGATCCTACAGTTACTGTCGCCCACCCGCCCATACCAGAAAAGGTCGAGGCATTTCAAAAAGAAATCCACGAAGTCCAGCATCCACTGAAAGAAAACTCAAAGAGGCATGAAGTATCGAGAGACATGAAGAACTATTCGGCTCCTGGACCAGATGGTATCAAGACCTTCTGGTGGAAGAAGTTTCCTTTAACGCACCAGCATCTGCCCCTCATTTTCACCTCATATCTAAAGTCGGAAGAGCCTATTTCGGAGTGGTTGATGGAAGGACGCACATATCTCCTGCCGAAGACGGGTAACTTAGCTGACCCTAAGAATTACAGGCCAATAACTTGACTGAAAACACTGTATACGATCTTCACATGTATCCTAGAAAAAAGGATTTTTCAAACAATTGGTCCTGTGTGGCGAGAGATGTATGAACAACGCGGCTCAAAGAAAGGCGTAGCAGGATGTCGGAAGAACCTGCTCATCGATAGGTGTGTCTGTAAAGACGCAGCATTTTATCAGCGTTACGTATCCATGGCTTGAATTGAATACTGGAAAGATTTCGATTCAGCCTCTCATAGAATGACCATCTGTCTGTTGGGAAGCTTAAGGTTACGTCCACACGTCGTCAGTTGCATAGAGAGATTAATGCGGCTTTGGAAACCCAGATTTACTATAGCATCTGGAAAACATCGTGTGATCACTAACTGTGTCACCTTTCAGAGAGGAGTGTTTCAGGGCGACACCATAATCCCTTTCCTCTTTTGTCTCACATTAATACCACTATCTCTTGCACTTTGCCATTGCGAAGGGTGCCTCTGCGGTAAACCTAGAAATCGAAAGCATAAGATCACTCATGTATTCTACGTGGATGCTCTTTAGATCTATGCTAAAAATAAAGGAAAACTGCATCTAGCTCTAGACGTTGTCAAAGAGTACACGCAAGACATTGGAATGAAGTTCGTATCGCAGAAATACTCCAAGGTTTATTTGAAGGAAGAAAAAGTTAATGGCATCCCCGAAGACCCTGAGCTCATCAACAGAAGCGCTATACGATGCCTTGGCGCTGCAGAGACATTTACATACCTGGGCGTGCCACAGAGCAGCACTCTGTATTTGACATCTGTAAAAGATACTCTCCGATGCAAATACAAACGTCTCAACCGACGGATATGGACTTCCGAACTGTCGGCAAGAAACAAAGTATTTGCAACGAACATCTTGCCGTCCCGGAAGTACTCTATTCATTGGGAGTGGTTCCATGGACGAATGACGAGCTCAGATCCCTCGATATCGGGTGCCGAAAGGTTATGCACATGAACATAAGAATGCACCTCAAGTCTTATGCTCCGCGACTTTACATCTCATGCCGTCAAGGTGGTCGCGGAATACTGAATCTTGAATGTCTTCACAATAGGATTATTCTGGTACAGCATATATAGACGCAAATAGCCAAGACACCCTTTTAAAAATGGTCAGGAAACATGAAGAAGTGGGCAAAAGGGCGTTTCTGTACAAAGAAGCGGAGGTGGCTGCCCAAACACACGGCCTAGGCTTCAATATCAGGGGTAAGCGAAATGCATCAAATCTTATCTATCCTGGGTACTCACTTCTGAAGGCCTGGATTAGGAAAGCCAAGGGGAAAACTACCGCGAACAGCTTCCTCGACAAGAGGATACACGGGATCTTCCACAGAAGAGTGGAAGATCAGTCGATGTCGTATGAGCTAACTTTTGGTTTCCTTAAATCACCCGGATTGAAGTCGGGCACGGAGGGTTACATTTTGGCATGTGAATAAGGTGTCATTTCCACTCTAGCATACTGTCGCCTCATTTTCAGCCAAGACATTCCCGATGATAGCTGCAGAGTGTGTTATGCAAACAGGGAGCATGTAGGACACATACTATCTAGTTGTCCAACTAATGCGGGAACGACCTACATCGAAAGGTACAATGCAGCACTAAATGTGCTTTATTACCATATCTTTCACTCTTACGACATTAGCCCAAATACCGTTCCGCCAGACGCTCCTGGTGCCGCATATACTGGAAGTGACAATTGTTTCTGTTGCGCACTCGAGACCAGACATACTTCTCCTTGACTTCAAGAAACGAACCTTATTCGTTATCGACTTGTCTGCACCAGCTGACAAAAACGTCACAGCCAAGAAGAAAGAGAAGAAAGATAGGTAAAAAGAACTTATAACGAAGTTGTGACAGTTATACCCGGAATATTCTGTTCAGCTCATTGTCCTGACCATTGGCGTTCGTGGAGTTGCCAAGCTTTCACTGTTTAATAGCCTGAGAAGCACACCTGCGTGTTAATCATTGTATCGAAATATGGAAGCATGGAAATTGTTCGCCTCGACCATTGGGATCATGGGATTTGAACGCGCGTGAAGAGAAACAAAGGTGGCTGAAAATTCACTCTTAGCTTGGCGATTCCGAGGATTGAACATCTTTTGTTCCGCGAACACATTTCAAAGTACCATTTGGCAAAATCTTGGACGCTTGTCACATTATAGTGACGCTGAGCTTTTCCATAGGTTTCTGACTCTTCAACGATAGGTTTTAGCGAGTTTGCCAAATAAACAACTAATAGTGATTTTAAACTTCTTGAGAAAAATGAAGAACAAATTTTCAACATCGTTCATGCCAAAACGTTGACTCGCCTTTGAAGTGTGAAAATTTTGTAATATTTGCTAGAATTTCAAATGATACGAGGAGACGGTTCCTTTTCAACCAATTAACAATTTGGGATGTCAAAAATTTAGCCTGCACAATTTTGGAAAATTAAAAACATATTTTCTTCATAAAAGCTATTCAAGATGGTCGAACACCTTCTGACTAAGTTCAATAACTAAAAGATGAAGTATCTATGGAGCTTGAAAAAACTCGAAGAATGACCATTAAATTTGATTCAAATTGAACCAGAGAAGTAAATCAATAGCTAAAGTAGTTGAAAAGGCGAATAGAAGGTGTTTGAAAGAGAATGGAATTTTGCCTGCATTAGATAAATTTAATAAATTTCACAGCTAGCAAACCGGGCACATATTTTGTCCAAAAACTTGAAAAATAGGTTTAACAACCAACGTAGGGTCACTCTAGGGTCAAATTCTATCCACGAACATGACACTGGCTTCCAGTACAACCACGGTAAGTTACATATATGGCTACGCCTCACGATCATGAGGTGGGTAGGCACAACACACGACGGAATCACAACCAAATGCCAGCAAAACCGTCGCGTGTCTCGTAATGGGTTGCTCGGAAATGCCTAAATGTCAAGAAAAAGAGACACGTTAGCAGAGGTGGAGTAATAATGATGTTGGGAAATTTGAAGATCCCATCATGTGGCGTTGGAGTGCGCACACCTGACGGTTAAATTCGCCAAATTTAGTTATATTTCATCCCGTTAATATGGCAGGCAAAAATGAAGAAGATACGCTAAGGGGATAGAGGATTCGGGAACCTGGATTAATGAAAAGCGGAAGAAACACACATAAATAGTGTCTGGAGTCTTCCTTGTGGATTTAAGTTAAATCGAATGAAGGAAAATTACTTTTTGGGATCTTAGCCATTTTCACACAAGTTACTTTAACATCCAATCTAATTAGTCGAGCCATCAAGGTCGAATGATTTCCAGGCGCCAACATTAGATCAGTATAGTGTCTACCGAACGACTACGCACGCGCGCGGGGGACTGGACTTAGGCAATCCGCCACTAGTAGAACCGCTCGAACCTTCGTTCTGCAAAGACGATTGATAGGAAAATTAAATAGGTTTCTACAGTGGATTCGCGAATAAATGCTAGCGACCAATGAATAAGTAAATAAGATTTAAAATCAAAAAAATCTTTGCCGTAGATTAGGAATTGAAAGCATGTGCAGTGAGTCCTATTTTGTCTGGTCGTAGAATCTTGGATAGTCCTGGCATTAACCCGCCAAAAGTTGATTGTATCCGCACGTGACTTTGCCCTTGGAGGAGGATAAGTCAGTAATCCCTTTCATAGGGGCGTCATGCGAAGTATATGTCAAGATTACTTGGTGGAGCCGTCCATAAACAAACATAGAGAAATTCTGGTAGCAGTCAGAGCTCGATAATAAAAAAAATAAAAAGGTCAAAGAAAATGTTGTCAGTAGATTTTGCCACATTACAGTCTTAAGTACACAGAGCAACCCAAAGATGACAGTCATCTGCATCCATCTTGCAAGTGCTTCCGCATTTTTTTGGTACGCCAGTGTGACTTGAGGTTACTAACCAGTGATAGATTAGCGCCACAGAGAGAGCCGATTACAAGAACAATTATTTTAATGGAATATTTGGAGGACACTTGCTGCAGCTTCCTTCTAGGGTCTTGATACTGTGACCTTGTAGTCGGCCGGAGCCGAGAATTCGATCAGAAATATAGTTCGTTTGTCGAAGTACTGAAGAACAATATCAAGCCTCGATTGGGCAATGAAGACTGCTGTCGCGGAAAACATTGTCAGAGCGAATCGGATGAAAGTGACGCACTCTTGAGGCCCTATGTGCCTAAATTGAGTCGAGAAGATCTGAGGAAAGCAAACGTTAGCCCTTTTCACAATGGCTGATCTTCTACATTTCTGTAAAAGTTTCCGTGCAATTTCTTTCCGCTGTTGGCAGAATTTTTCAACCTCTCCTTCCTTTCCTGTGGCGTTTACAAGTGAGACATCTAGATGAAGTAATGCACTTTCCTCACTTCTGATCTTTAGATTCATAATAAGCGTCTTAGCCGGTCGCGAGCTCGTGTTTTGCCCATCGAACTACCCCAAACGAGTAGAGTTAAATCGGGAGGACAAGAGTGTTACTCACAGATACCTTGTTCGATGCCGACAGATTGGAAACTCGAATCTGTCAAAGGAGACGCTTGTATCTGCTTCGGAGAGCCTCCTTTACTGATGCTATGTCCTGACAGACTTATACAATGCAAACGCCATAACATTCTCTCTTGTGTAGCCCTCGAGGACATTTAAAGCACTTTGAAGCTGGCTTGTACTAGAAGCATAGATCTCTAGAGGGACATCGTTCAGCACGACACCATGAGCCCTCTTCTCATTTGCATCACGCTTCTGTCACTATCTTTCTTACTACGCAGTTCTCCTAGGTACCTTTCCAGCGACAAAAATCGTCGCGAGCCTAAAGTCACTCTGAAATCTATGCTTCTAGTGCAAGGCAGCTTCAGAGCGCTTTACGAGTCGTCAAGATTTATACTGAAATTTATTTGCAACGTGGACGAATTACCGTTGTTGCCGAGGACCCTGAGTTCGTAGATAGAAGTATTATTACATAGTTGGAAATGGAAGAGATCCCCTCCTAAAAATAGTCAGGAGACACGAAATGATGGGCAAAGGAACGTTACCTTACAAAGCCGCAGTGCAGGCGGCCCAGATTCTTAGATTGAACTTCAACATCAGGAGTGAGGATGCCTACGTAAATTTCTACCTGAATCCTTCACTTCTAATAGCCTAAATAAAGAAAACAGATGTTCAAAGCTTTCGCCAACAGCTTTTCAACAAAAAAATGCACGGAAACTTTCAAAGGACTTAATTCAGGTACAGAGAGTTTCATTTTCGCGTGCGATGACGTTGTCATTTCCACCTTAGTATACCGTGACCGCATTTTATGTCAAGTAGTTCGCAGCGATAGATGTAGAGCGTGCCATATACATGCTGAGTACATAAGACACATATCATCCAGGCGTACAACTCACACGGCACAGTAAGAAAAAAAGAATTTTGGTTCGAAATAACGTACAGCTCACAAATATTAACTGTTTAGAACGCAACAAATTTAAAAAAAAAAGCTGACAACAGTTCAAAGATAATTGTCTAACCTGATTTTTGACTTAATTTTTCAATTTCTTTTCACAAATAAACAAATATGACCAAAAAATAGCAATTTCTTCTATCTGACCTTTCCACAGTAGGCCAGGAGGCCACCTATTCCAGCCAAAAATCAACTTGAAAATTGACTTGAAAGAAAATTATTTTCACACTCAAAAATAGTTGTACAACACAGAGGTGAAATATTTTGTTGATTGAGTAATTCCTGTTTGACTGACGTTAATGTGAAGTTAAAAAACGTACTAAAATTATTGCTAAGAATATATTTTTAATTATTCATATACCCAGCAATTTATGTTTAACTTTTGCAAATTTCTTCTTATTTATTCATTTTCTAGATACGTGGGAATTAAAAATTAGACGGATAAGTTTAAACAGTCTAGAATAAATTGTAATATTCAACTTTTTATTATCACACCTTAAACATTTGTAGTAAACCGCCCACTTCCAATTCACTATTCCTCGACATTCCACCTCCCACAGTGTAAAATGAGGTACGAATGTGTTGTGCACGTGGTCGAATGTGCGCCGAGACATACTACTCCTCACGTTATTTGATCCGCATTGCACGTACTGTTGTGCTACACTAGGTTGTTTGAGCGAGTATTTTTCATATTTGATGCGTGTTTTCGTTTTACAATCAATAATGACTACTTTTACGAAACGGCAAATTCTTGAAAATATTCCCATTAATGGGGTTATGTCTAAAGCCATGAAATATGATCTAGGAGAAGTAAATATTCGTCAGGAGCATGATCCAATCATGCCCCAGGAGGATGCTTGTCAAACAGGATTGCAGCATTTAAAAGCTGCTCTTTCGACTTCAAGAACTAAACGCAATAAGAAATTGAGTGAAGTATGTAGAATTAAAGAGAAGAATGAGAAGAAAAATTTATGTTGGCTAGATTCCGAGTTTATAGTTTCCGATATCAAAATTACCAATGAAAGTGAGAAATTTTCTTTTTTTTGGGACCAGGTCGTCCTTTGATGGAATTCGAGAAAAAATCGGATTGATCAAAAAGGCGAGAGGCTGCAAATATCAGCGCAAATCTTGATCATGATCCACAAAGAATATTGCAGGCATGTCGTCATGCAACTAAACATTCGTATTCTGGGAACAAACATTTGCACGCTGTCATTAGTCGAATTTTAGAAAGTTCAGAACTTCAACAAAAAATTAGAAAGTTGTTAGACACAATCATTCCAATCATTAAAAAAAATCCTGAAGAATCTCTAGCATTTCTGTTAGATAATTCTATGCCGAAAAATGTATACACGAACATGCGTTTAGAGATAAAAGAATGTGGAGCGCATATTTGGCCACCGTATAGCGAACTTCGCGAAACTAAATCTGAATGTAGAACACCAAAAGAAACTATTTCGATCCGGGAAACTGAAGTTGAAGTCTCATTGCAAGCATTACTGAACCACACTTTAGAAAGATTGATAAAATTGCAACGAGAAGCCATACTTCAAAATATGGACAGTAAACACAATACATTGATCGAAGCTGTATTACTGTGTGCCTGAGGTTTCGAAGGAAGTTCAGGCCATTCAGAATATAAACAAAATTATAAGTCCAATGAATTTGATTTAAACCTAAGCGATGGCAACTTGTTTGCTACAACTTTGATTCCTCTCCGCCTATTAACAAAAAGTAACGATATTTTATGGAATAACAGAACATGATTAGTGATTTCGCGAATCACCATTTTTTAAATTTTTTTTCAAAGTTTCATGCCAATTTATACCAAACTGAGTCCGAAAACCCGTACTCACCAAGTTTGATACAAATCCCTCAAAGTTTCGCATTATATTCCGCCATGTCAGATCCGCCATTCTGAATTTTAAAATATCGACATCAAATTTCGTATCAAAGACCCCGAAATCCCATTTACACCAAGTTTGGTGCAGAAACATCACATTTTCGCATTTTAGTCCGCTATAGTGGATCCTCTATTTTGAATTTTAAAATGCTGACATCAAATTTCGTATTAGAGACCCCAATAGATTTCCAATAACTTCACGTTTTTCTTGTCATAATGCCAGAAATTTGGATAGAAACAATATTATAATAAAAAAAGTTTTCTTAGATTTGCTTGTTAATATTATAAACAAATTTAATAAACAAATGCAATATTCAAGCAGATGTCGATAAAAAAATTTGTTTTTTTCAAAGTCAGTTTTTATCGATTAGGAGCCTCATCATAATTTGTACTAAATTCATACTTTGTTGAAAAATTTCATGATTTTTTTAAAGAAATGTAATGAAAAAATGCATTATTCGGGCATCTATCGACCGAAAAATTCGTTTTTTATATGTTTCGTGTCTTCAGTTGGAAACTTCATGATACTTTCAGCAACATTCATAACTAGTTCGTTACTATATATAGAATTGCTGGAGTAAAAATTGTCATTATCCTAGTAGTAGTAGTAGTAGTAGTAGTAGTAGTAGTAGTAGTAGTAGTAGTACTAGTAGTTGTTGTAAAAATGAGAAGGCAACCAACCAAATCCCCTTCCTTTTTTTCTTCATTTCTTCCGTCTATTTTATTTTTATTATTATCAAATCACAGTAAAAAAGCATGCAAATGTAAATTATCAACGTTTCGGTGCTCACACAGCACCCTTATCAAGGCAAGAAAAAGAAAACAGGTGGGAGCAGCGACCAAGCGACGACGCCATCCCTTCGATACCTGAGATCTGAATGCGGGTCAATAGGCCAATCCGTCACAACAAACAAGGAATAACAGAAATTCAAGACTCATGAAAACTAAATGTAATTAATCAAACTTGAATACCTTCTTTTTAATCTATCTAAATCAGTTTTTAAATTAATAGAGGATCTATTTTGTTTTTTAATATAAAGCATTTCCATGAATCCTCTCTTTCTCTCATTACTTTCACTATGTAAAATTTCAACATTATCCCAGTAAAACTCATGGTCAACATCAACAAACCCTCTCGTATGTCTAGCAAGAACACTTTTACAACAACGTCCCAAACAAACATCACTTTTGTGCTCCTCCACCCTAGTATTAAGAAGTCTTCCAGTCTGTCCCACGTAAGCCATCTTACAGATCTTGCAAGTGATCTTGTAAACCACACCACCCTTTTCAAATTTATCTAAAGGATCTTTACCAAAAGTTATTATTGAATCCATTCTAAATGGTACACGGAAAATAGTATGAATATTAAATTTTGTCAACCTGAATTGAATAGTTTTAGAAATTTGACCAAAAAAAGGAAGAACAAAAGTATTCAAAGAACTATATTCTCTCAATTCCTTCTGACTATCTGTAGCTGAAATGATACTTTTTTGTTTTTGATTTGTTGACTTCTAATTTTGATTTGTTGCTCAACCAACTTTTTTTGGTAATGATTCAGAAAAAGGATATTCCTAACAATATTCAAATTCTCTTTGTGAAATGAAATGTGGGACAAACCTAGAGCCCTGTTAACTAAGTTTTTGATGACTGCAATTTTGTTTTGAGAAGGATGAGCCGAGAAGAAATTTAAAATTCTACCTGGATATGTATTTTTCCTGTATTAATTGATAATAATATTACCATCCTGAGCTTTAATTACTTCTACGTCCAAAAAACTGATTTTACTATTTTCCTCTATTTCGCGGGTAAACTGAAGTTTTGAATGAAAACTGTTAAAAGCATCAAAAACCGCATGTAACTTTGCTAGTGGAACATACAGCAAGGTGTCATCAACATACCGAAAGTAAAAGGGCAAAACAAAATCCAGCTTCTTGAAAACAAGGGCTTCCAAATCTTCCATAACCATTTCTGCCAAAATCGGAGAAATGACTGAACCTATGGTAGTACCAAACTTTTGCCTATAAAAAGATCCATTAAATTTAAAAACAGTTGGATTCATAAACAAAAATATCCCTTCAATAAAATCCTTTTGACTTAATCGAGTACGTGTCCTTATATTGTTCCATCTATTTCAAATTGCCTGTTTAATAAAATTAAAGCTTTGTTCCAAGAACTTCGTTGGAGTGTTAATAGTTGAAACGACAATTCTCAAAGAATAGCCCTCCTTATGAATCTTTCTCAAGCCATAGCATCTTGAAAAAACTGTGTCCTCAGTATTTATATCAGTCCATCTTATATCCTTTCCCAAAAGTCCTTTCTTTCTCCAATTGTCCAGCATTTTGAAAGTCTCCATATCCCTAATATAATCTGATTTCTTCATACAAACCGTAATATTACATTTATCAGCATTCATGCAAATTATATCAGGGTTGTTGTTAAGGAAATCTCTTGTTGCCTTAAAACCTTTAGAAATTTGAGGATCAATACTAGTAATGTGCAAACAATTCTTATCAACACAACTGTTTAACAAATGTAAAACCTTATTTCGGAAATCCTGTTGATCCAATATTGGAACTTTGTGTATACTTGATTCAACATCTTTGACTACCTCCATCATTTGTTTCGATTTACTTGTTATCACTTGTTTACTAAAAACTTTACCTAATCTGAGAATATCTGTAACTGAATCAGGAATTTGAATATTTGCTAAATTTACGAACCAAGGATCCTTATCTTCTTCTTCAAAAATTTTTTGTAAATTCAAATTTTGCTCTTGAATATCAGTTTGTGGATCAATCAAAATGGAAAGTTTGTTCTCATGCTTTTTATCGTTGTTTAAAAATCTTTTATTAGGAAAAATCTGATGTTTTAGAAGATGAATGATTTTATCTTGTGGTAAACATAATTCTAATTCACTTTTAATTTTGGAGATTTTTACTTTTAAAAAATTAACATGATTTGAAACATCCTTGATCAGTAAATTCAGCATTGAGAGTTTGAATTTCTTTAAGTTATGTTAGAATTGTCTATTGCAAGAATTACTGTGAAAAACAAAATCTCTAAATTTGTTAACCGAAAAAAATATTTTTTTGGGTAAAATATAATTTCTTCGACATTCAATCAAAAAACTTTTTGAAGGACACTGTCTCATAATGTTTGGTTGATATCACACCATAATGCAGAGGCAGACAACGAAGAAGAAAGTGACTAAGAGGAACACCAAAACCCATAAATGGAGAGTATTTAAAAATTTTTGAAACGCTTTTCGCTACCCGAGGATCGTCGGGGCGCCCCTGGAGCCACCGCTGGGGGTCAAAGCATGCGGGACGGTGTTGATGGTGAGCTGCGAGATGGTCAGGCAGATCTCACTAATCAAACAGCTGGCCAGCAAGAACATCTACGACATACGGTAAGCAGTGAAACATCAACTGTGTCTGCTGAGGATGCTTTGGCTAGCGTTGGCTATTTGCAGTCAACCACTTCAACAGAAATACCGTGGAAGAGCATCAATCGCGATACGACAAGGAATGAGGAATTGATGCGTCTCTATTATGAAAGTGCGAAGTTTAAAACGTCATGGCAAAAAAGTAAAACATTTTAGAACGAAATTTGCCGCAAAGTATCCTCAAATAGAGAAAGTTGCACGAAGAGATCTTATGGCTAAGGTGAAGGACATCAGGACTAATCTCCTCATCTCAGAAGATCGAGGAATGGAGATTAAACAGCAGGTTGATTTGGAGTGGAAAAACAACGGCAATGAACAGCAGTTAGAGGAAGCCGAGTCACACGAACAAGCAGTGGCAATTGATGTTCTTCCTCAACCTGGTGATGATCCAACACCACCACATCCTCCGGAGGTAGATGGCCAAATACAACCAGTGCCAGAAGCAGAGGTTCAACAACCAAGGAGGCGATTAAAATGGACATACCATATGAACAGAGATGTGATGCGCTCTTATTTTTTGGCAAAGAAAAGTGGGCAAAGTGTAAGGAGAGAACATCATCGTCTCTTCTTACTGAAGTACTCAGAACTAGCCACAAGACTGAATGAGCAGAATCTAGCAGATCAAAAACGCTCAATATCTGTAAGCAAATTGCTTTCGGCTGTTGAAATAGCTGCCATCGAAATAGAAGTGCAACAACAGCTTCCTATTGATGAACTTTCAATCGAAGATGTGGACAACGAGGACTTGATTGCAGCTGAAGACATAGGTGCTAGGGATAATGAACATCAAGTACCGGATGTACTAGAACCACATCCGGACATTATAAACGATGATATAAACAGCGAAGTCCCAGAAAAACTACAGCACCTTGAAAGGAATTTTGGTCATGCTTTACTAGATTTCAGACATGTAGAACCAACACAAAGGCATTCACTGCCCAAGGTGAACATCACAAATGAACTGCGGGCACTAATAGAACACCTGAACAGCAATGTTTTACCTATGCATTTGAATGCAACACAAAATGCGTTAGAGGTGCAAACTTTTTTATACTGTGCATCTGTGGCAAGCGTTAGAACGTTGAGCCGCAGAACTAGGCCTATAAATGCAGTCTTCGCCCCAAGACAGGAGCAAGATCCAACATGAAAAATCAGGTTGGAAATGGATGTCAGCAAAGTAAGGTGCAAATTGGGTCGACAGACTCAATATAAGAAAGGAAATCGAACCAGAACGTTGATACACCATGTTGTTAAAATCATCCACCCTCGGTACATCGAGACATTGACACCAGCAATATTGGATGAGATTATAGACTCCCAGCGGCAGAGACTTGATGTTCTTACTGCTAGACTGCGTCGGTACAAGACAAGTAGTGCAAGAAGGCAACAAAATCGAACATCATTTCTTCGACATCATTTCTTCGACATTCAATCAAAAACCTTTTTTGAAGGATACTATCTCTTAATTTTTGGATGATTTCTACCCCCTTTTTCTATTTTTAATTTCAAACTTTTTCTCGGGTGAACCCGGATTTTCGTCGTAGCCACGGACTAAGTCAAGTGACTGATGAGATGAGGATGTTATAAGTTATTTTAACACGATAATTGAAATCATTTACGATGATGTTGTAGGTACAAAATTAGGAGCATGGTGTAGTTTGCAGTTTGTCTTTGCCGCTGTTATCCTTGCGCAGCGGCCGTGAGTGTTGAAGGTGACAACAGTCGCCTCTGGATGCTTTCTTAGAGCTACCATGTATCACGCTATGGGTTCTTAGTCACTTGCTTCCTGATGGTCTAGGAAGTTTCTTACAATGCGACAGGTGTTTAATAAAACCGCCTTCTGAACTGCCGCCAGTACCCTACTGACTCCTAAATGTTCAAGATGTTCATTGCATCTTGCGTGCACATTGCCTGTAGCCGAAATCACAATAGGATGAATAGATGCATGTTTCACATTCCTCCATATTGCCTTTACTTCATGCCTTAGCTCGCTATACTTATGAATCTTGGTTGTATACGTTGCCTGCAAATTTCGGTTAAGCGGACAAGCAATGTCGACGATGTAGACTCTTCCACCTTTTTTCTCTCGCATCACGATGTCAGGTCGATTGGCTTGGATGTAATGATCCGTCTGGATAGACACATCTCAATATAAGATGTAATCTTCATTATCTAAAACGGACATTGCAATGTATCTATAGAAAGGCATCCATTCTGTTAAGAGTCCTAGGTTTAGGGCAAGTTTTTGATGAACAATGCACGCCACATCATTATGCCTGTGCGTATATTCTCTTTGAGCCATTACGCGACAACCATCAATAATGTGCTCGATGGATTCGTTGGTATCTCCACATAATCGGCACCGGTCAATCACGTCTTGATGTAACACGTCTTTGCGATAATTCCTGGTGCTGACAACCCTATCCTGAATCGCAATGACGAATCCTTCCGTTTCTGGATACAGAACTTCCTTTCTCAGCCAAATATTGGATGCCTCACTATCCATTTCATATTGATCTAACGTTTTGGGGTGTTCGCCGTGGATGGCTTTCTGTCTCCATTGCGTTTCTAATTCCTCTATGGTTTCTGCCCTGATATTCAAGGCCTCCTCTGAGGACAAATTCAAGGGCGTGTAGTCAAGATTCGCTTTACAGATGGTGTTGTAAAGCATAACATCTCTCTTTGGCTTTTAAAATAGTCTCGCAACTGTGTAATTTGTGACTCACACAGTTTTTTGACATCTACAATGCCTCTGCCCCCTCTATGTCGTGGTAGAACTACCCTTTCAATCGCCGAATTACTGTGGTGCATTCGGTGTTTCGTCATTTCTATGCGGATGATTCTGTTTAATTGTTCGACCATTTGATGAGCCCAAAGGAGTACGTGAGAACAGGGATGGCATAGGTGTTGATTGCCCTGATCTTGTTTGCCGAGTTAAGAGAACTCTTCAGAACCAATCTGAGTCTTGTAGTGAAGGCAGTGGTTAGGCTTTTCTTAACTATCGTATGCTGAGTACCCTTAGATTCGAGAATACCCAGGTATTCATATGACTCGCCCTCAGCCATTGCCTCGATTTCATTCCCGAAATCGTTCTCTATCTCTGGGGTCCCTAATTCGCCTCTGGTTTAATGCACTGTTCGGCATTTATGTAGTCCAAACTCCATGTTGACATCATTGGAAAACTGCTTTGTGACATCAATCACTTGCTGCAGTTTCTCGTCCGAACTAGCGTATAGCTTCAGGTCATCCATGTATAGAAGATGGGTCACTTTATGACCATCCTCATTATCATTTACGCGGAACCCATGAGAAATGCTATTCAAAGTTTTTCTCAGTGGGTGCAACGCTAAACAGAACCATAATGCACTGAAGGAGTCTCCTTAGAATATACCCGTCGTAATGCGTATTGATCTAGTTATCCTTGGTTGTCCATGATCAAAATACTTGATTCTTGTACCCCAAAGCATCATCGCGCGACTTGGTAAGTCAATGATGCGTGGACAAATTTTGTATACTTTTAGGACTTCAAGCAAATAGTCATGTGGTACGGAAGGAAACGCTTGCTTGTAGTCAATGTATGCCATGTGCAAGTACCTTTGGTGTTTACGAGCTTGCGTCATGGCAACAGCGTCTATGGTGACTAGATCTTTACTGCCTCGGGAGTTTTTACAACATCCTTTTTGTTCTTCTGTAAGGATGTCATTCTCGTCGCAATGAGAATATACCTTATCTGCTATGATAGCTGTAAGACATTTATATATTGTTGGAAGACAGGCTATCGGTGTAAATTCAGATGGATTTTGAGCGTCTGGTTTTTCAGGCAACATATACGTAGTACCCTGCAGCATAAAGCCTGGCATCAGATCTAGATGTTCGATGATCTTCTAAAAACACCGTGCCAACGCAAGATGCACACTAGTCAGGTACTTGTACCAGAAATTATGCACCATGTTCGGACCTGGAGCTTTCCAGTTACATGCGTCTTTCAAAACCGCTGAAACATCTAAAGCTGTGATGTTCGTCAGCTCCATTTCAGGGTTATTGCTTGCTCTTGCTTTCTTTAGTTGGAACCACGCAGTGTCTAAATTGCTTCTATCAGTTTTTCCCCAAACATCTGACCAATAGTCAGTCATGTCTTCCAATTGAGGGACTTCGGTGTCTTGTTGGTTATTTTGCTTTACACTCAGTTCACGATAGAAACTTCTTTCATCTGCCTGAAAGATTCGATTTTGTTGCCTTCTTGCACTACTTTTCTTGTACCGACGCAGTCTAGCAGTAAGAACGTCAAGTCTCTGCCGCTGGGAGTCTATAATCTCATCCAATATTGCTGGTGTTAATGTCTTGATGTACCGAGGGTGGATGATTTCAATAACATGGTGTATCAGCTTTCTGGTTCGATTTCCTTTCTTATATTGAGTCAGTCGACCCAATTCGCACCTGACTTTGCTGACATCCATACCCAGCCTGATCTTCCATGGTGGATCTCGCTCCTGTCTTGGGGCGAAGACTGCATTTATAGGCCTAGTTCTGCGGCCCAACGTTCTAACGGTTGCCACAGATGCACAGTATGAAAGAGTTTGCACCTCTAACGCATTTTGTGTTACATTCAAATGCATAGGTAAAACCTTGCTGTTCAGAAGTTCTATTAGTGCCCGCAGATCATTTGTAATTTTCGTCTTGGGCAGTGAATGCCTTTGTGTTGGTTCTACATGTCTGAACTCTAGTAAAGCATGACCAAAATTCCTTTCAAGGTGCTGTAGTTTTTCTGGGACTTCGCTGTTTATATCATCGTTTATAACGTCCGGATGTGGTTCTAGTCCATCCGGTACTTGATGTTCATTATCCCTAGCACCTACGTCTTCAGCTGCAATCAAGTCCTTGTTGTCCACATCTTCCAATGGAAGTTCATCAATAGGAAGCTGGTGTTCCACTTCCATTCCGATGGCAGCTATTTCAACAGCCGAAAGCAATTTGTTTATAGATATTGAGCGTTTCTGATCTGCTGAATTCTGCTCATTTATTCTTGTGGCTAGTTCTGAGTACTTCAGCAAGAAGAGACGATGATGTTTTCTCCTTACACATTGCCCACTTTTCTTTGCCAAAAAATAAGAGCGCATCACATCTCTGTTCATATGGTATGTCCATTTTAATCGCCTCATTGGTTGTTGAACCTCTGCTTCTGGCACTGGTTGTATTTGGCCATCTAGCTCCGGAGGATGTGGTGGTGCTGGATCATCACCGGGTTGAGAATAAACTTCAATTGCCACTGCTTGTTCGTGTGATGCGGCTTCCTCCAACTGCTGTTCATTGCCGTTGTTTTTCCACTCCAAATCAACCTGCTGTTTAATCTCCATTGCTCGATCTGCTGATATGAGTAGATTAGTCCTGATGTCCTTTACCTTAGCAATAGGATCTGTTCGTGCGACTTTCTCTATTTGAGGATACTTTGCGGCAAATTTCGTTCTAAAATTTTGTCCTTTTTTGCGTGAGGTTTCAAACTTCGCACTTTCATAATAGAGACGCATCAATTCCTCATTCCTTGTCGTATCCCAATTGATGCTCTCCCACAGTATTTCTGTTGAAGTAACTGGCCGCAAATAGCTAACGCTAGCCAAAGCATCCTCAGCAGACACAGTTGATGTTTCACTGCTTACCGTATGTCGTGGACGTTCTTGCTGGCCAGCTGTTTGATTAGTGAGATCTGCCTGACCATCTCGCAGCTCACCATCACCGCCGTCCTGCATGCTGTGACCCCCAGCGGTGGCTCCAGGGGCGCCTCGACGATCCTCGGGTAGCGAAAAGCGTTTCAAAATTTTTTAAATACTCTCCATTTATGGATTTTGGTGTTCCTCTTAGTCACTTTCTTCTTCGTTCTCTGCCTGTCTGGCATGGGAAACCCTGGCAGTAGCAACGCTACGGCCAACATAGCCGTCAAATTCATTAGAGGAAAGCTCAAGCCCTACCGCGACGACAACGCGAGAATACCTTCGGTAGGGCAGCTGATTTTTAAATATTATTATTATTATTATTATCATTTTTTTTTCTTTCCAAATATTATGTTTTTTAATCAGATCAAACTTGCATATGGTCCTGAAACCTTCAGAAAGGTTAAATTATGGTGTGATATCAATCAAACATTAAGAGACAGTATCCTTCAAAAATTTTTTTGATTGAATGTCGAAGAAATGATATTTTACCTAAGAAAATATTTTTTTCGGATAACAAATTTAGAGATTTTGCTTTTCACAGTAACTCTTGCAATAGACAATTCGAATATAATTTAAAGAAATCCAAACTCTCAATGCTGAATTTACTGATCAAGGATGTTTCAAATCATGTTAATTTTTCAAAAGTAAAAATCTACAAAATTAAAAGTGAATTAGAATTATATTTACCACAAGATAAAATCATTCATCTTCTAAAACATCAGATAAGGATAAGATAAGGATCCTTGGTTTGTAAATTTAGCAAATATTCAAATTCGTGATTCAGTTACAGATATTCTCAGATTAGGTGAAGGTTTTAGTAACCTAGTGATGAAAAGTAAATCGAATAAAATGATTTAAATAGACAAAGATGTTAAATCAAGTATACACAAAGTTCCAATATTGGATCAACAGGATTTCCGAAATAAGGTTTTACATTTGTTACAAAGTTTTGTTGATAAGAATTGTTTGCACATTAGTAGTATTGATCGTAAAATTTCGGATGGTTTCAAGGCAACAAAAGATTTCCTTCAAAACAACCCTGATATAATTTGCTCGAATGCTGATAAAGGTAATATTACGGTTTGTATGAAGAAATCAGATTATATTAGGGATATGGAGGATTTACTTTCCAATCGTGATAACTTTCAATTATTGAGTGAAAATCCGTCAAAACAATTGAGAAAAGAAACTTTCATAATGCTGGACAATTGGAGAGAAAAAGGACTTTTGGGAAAGGATATAAGATGGACTGATATAAATACTGTGGACACAGTTCTTGCAAGATGTTATGGCTTGAGAAAGATTCATGAGGAGGGCTATTCTTTGAGAATTGTCGTTTCAACTATTAACACTCAAACGAAATTCTTGGAGCAAAACTTTAATTTGATACTTAAAGACTGAATTACAACTTCTGAATACAATATTAAAAATAGCTGGGAATTCCAGGAAAATATTATTAAAAAAACTGTCCCTGAGGACCATGTGATGATTTCATTGGATGTTGTCGCAATGTTTCCAAATATACCCCTTGGATTAGTTAAACCGGCAATTTTAAATAGATGGGACAATATAAGGACATGTACTCGATTAAGTCAAAAAGATTTTATTGAAGAGATAGTTTTCAATATGAGTTCAACTTTTTTTTTTAATGGATCTTTTTATAGGCAAAATTTTGGTACTCCCATAGGTTCGGTCATTTCTCCGATTTTGGCAGAAATGGTTATGGAAGATTTGGAAGCCTTTGCTTTCAAGTGGCTGGGTTTTATTTTGCCCTTTTACTATCGGTATGTTGATGACACCACGTTGTGTGTTCCACTAGAAAAGTTACAGGCGGTTTTTGATGCTTTTAACAGTTTTCATCCACGACTTCAGTTTACCCACGAAATTGAGAAAAATAGTCAAATCAGTTTTTTGGACGTAGAAGTAATTGAAGCTCAGGATGATAATATTATTACCAATTGGTACAGGAAAAATACATTTTCAGGTAGAATTTGACATTTCTTTTCGGCTCATCCTTTTCAAAACAAAATTGCCGTCATCAAAAACTTAGTCGACAGGGCTCTAGGTTTGTCCTACATTTCATTTCACAAAGAGAATTTGAATATTGTTAGGAATATCCTTTTTCTGAATCAGTACCCAAAAAAGTTGGTCGAGCAACAAATCACAATTAGAAGTCAACAAATCAAAAACAAACAAAGTAATATTTCAGCTACAGATAATCAAAAGGAATTGAGAGAATATAGTTCTTTTATTACTTTTGTTCTTCCTTTTTTTGGTCAAATTTCTAAAACTATTCCATTCATGTTGAAAAAAATTAATATTCATACTATTTTCCGTATACTATTCAGAATGAATTCAATAATAACTTTTGGTTAAGATCCTTCAGATAAATTTGAAAAGGGTGGTGTGGTTTACAAGATCACTTGCAAGATCTGGAAGATGGCTTACGTGGGACAGACTGGAAGACTTCTTAATCCTAGGGTGGAGGTGCACAAAAGTAATGTTCGTTTGGGAAGTTGTTATGAGAGTGTTCTTGCTAGACATGCGAGAGGGTTTGTTGATGTTGACCATGAGTTTGACTGGGATAATGTTGAAATTTTACAAAGTGAAAGTAATGAGAGAAAGAGTGAATTCATGGAAATGGTTTATATTAAAAAACAAAATAGGTTCTCTATTAATTTAAAAACTGATTTACATAGATAAAACAAAAGTTGTTCAAGCTTGATCAATTACATTTAGTTTTCATGAGTCTTGCCTTTCTCTTATTTCTTGTTTGTTGTGACAGATTGGCCTATTGACCCGCAGTTAGATCTCAGGTATCGAAGCGATAGCGTCGTCGCTTGGTCGCTGCTCCCACCTGTTTTCTTTTTCTTGCCTTGATAACGGTGCTGTGTGAGCACCGAAACGTTGTTAATATACATTTGCATGCTTTTTTATTGTGATTTGATAATAATAAAAATAAAAAAGACGAAAGAAATAAAAAAGAGAAGGAAGGGGATTTGGTTGGTTGCCTTCTCATTTTTCTTTCCTCTTTTTTATTTTTATCCAAAGAAACAAATTTTTTATTTTGTTTTTTATGAATTGCAATAGGAGCATTTTGTGGTGTTTGTCCAAATTTGATCGGTGAATTCTTGTTGTTTTTTTCAGGAATTCTATATATTGAATTGATGGTTGGACGTTAAATGGGATTTCGAGTTTGATTTTAGTCTGATTTAAAATTCTTGAATTTTAGTTCATTACTTTAAGAATTTTTTAAAAACAAATTTAATAAGGTAATGCATTATTCGCGTATTTGTCAACCGAAAAAATTATTTTGTTTTAAAATGTCAGTCCTCTTATTAGGGGAGTAAATGATGATTTTGGCTTTCGTTTCCGGTACTCATCGCGAATGTTGGTGATTTTTCGTGATGCTAACTTTTTGGCTTTGGTGAAAGGCAAGAGGAAGTTTAAGAGGAGAAAGGGCGGTGAGTAGAGTGTTAAGGGGTTAAGGAATAAGTGAGAGTGAAGGGGTTGGTAGAAGGGTGGTGAATGATATATAATTGTCAAAAGTGGAAGAGAAGGATTTTGAGGTTAGGAACAGTTGTGAAAAGTGGCGTGTTTTTCACGCGGGATGAGTGGCATGTGAGTCAGTTATAGTGTGAGAGATTTTGTGTAATTTGTTGGAGTGGTGGCTTCAGAGCTAGATTGAACGGTTTGCATGGGAGATTGAAAGCGAGGGAAAAGAAAACGTGACGTAGGAAAGAGAGAGTCCAGAATTAACAGCGAATTAAGGCCAGAGAATGAGGCGAGCGCGAATATCGAAGGTAGCATTGGCGATAATGAAAGTAGTGATGAGGCGGAGGTATTAGTGAAGCTCGGTAAGGTGGGGGGTGGGGGAAGCAAGCTAACGAGGCAGACTGACAAACTTGCAAAGGTTAGAAAGAGCGAACAGTTTGAATAGTATGAACGCGAAGGTTTTTTTTTTTATATTTGGCGGCAACCAGCGACCACGAGTAGCGAAGGGTAGAAGACGGAGGATAATAAAAGGGTTAGAGACCAGTTAGATGAGGAAGGGGAAAATGAGCAACCACTCAAAAAGAGTAGGCAGACAACACCAGCTGAAAGGAGGTCGGGAGGAGTAGTTTAGAAGACCTCGAGAAACTCATCAGAGACCTCAGAGAGGAAACCTGCAAAGGTTTAGACAGAGCGAACACGCATAGGGAAGAGGTCAGGGAGGAAGTAAAAAAAATAAGAAAGAAATGGGAGGAGTGAGATTCTTTAAGAAAGGCCGAGGAAGAGGAGGTATTTAGGAAACTGGATAGTATAGAGAGTCAACAGATAGAGAGTGAGAAAGAAAGGAAAGCTGAAATAAGTTTGTTTGAGGAGAGGGTCAGGAAACTAGAATGCGGGAGTGAAAAGAAGGAAAAGGTGGAAGTAGGAGACGTAATCAAGGTGGATAATAGGAAACTGCAGGAAGGAAACGAGAGAATGCGCAGACGGCTGAATAAAATAAAAGTAAGACTAGGAGGAGAAGAGAAAGAGAAAAGAAAGCGAAACATTGTCATTGCAGGAATCACAGAAGAAAGCGACTCGGGAAAGGAAGAAGTGGAGAAGCTGATGAATGATATTGGGGTGCAGGTGGGAGTGGAGTCGGTGAAGGTACTGGTGAGAAAGACAGAAGGGAAAACAGGTGTGCTCATATTAAAAGTGGGAAGCGAGAAGGAGAAGAGAGAATGTTGCTTGGATAGAGAAATGCAGGTTGTGGGTCAATGGGATGAAGTAGATCTAAGACGAAGAGTGAGAAGAGCTGAGAGCAGAGAGATCAATACTTGGAAGAAGTGTAAGCGAAAGTAATGAGAGTAGGAGAGAAGGGGCGGGGTTTCCATCAGGGAAGAAAAACTGAGCACGGGAAGGAGGAGGGGGAAGGACAAAAAGAGAGGTGTGAGTGTGGCTTTCTGGAATGTGTCAGGGCTAAAAAACAAGAACGAGAGTTCATGGGAGGCTATTGGAAAATGGGAAGCGGTAATCCTGAGTGAAACATTTGTGGATGAAAAGCTTTGGATGGGAAATGAAAGAGTGGAAGAGCGAGAAGAAAAGCTGGAGGGCGTGATAGTCAGAATAATAAAGGTAAGAAAAGAGAGGGTAGCGATAGTTTGTGTGTATCGAAGGAGGGGAGAAGAGAAAGGATGGAGAGTATTGAGGCAATGGATAGAGGAAAGGAATGAAGAGTTCGTCTTAACAGGAGGAGACTTAAATGCGTGGATATTAAGAGTTAGGGGCGAGATATGGGATGAAGAAAGCGAAACTTGTCGAAGAAATTCCAAGCACAGGGAGGTAGATCAGGAGGGTTAAACTCTTTTGAACCTGTTGGGGGAGAAGGGGTCGTTTATTTTCAATGGAAATATGAGGGGAGATGAAGTAGGGGAAGTGACTTTTATAGGTAAAGGGGAGACAGTAATAGATATCATTCCAGCAGAAGAAAGAATAACAAAGAGAATGAATAAAGTGAAAGTAGGTAATGAAATAGGCTCAGTACACTTCCCGCTAATAGCGACATTGAAATGTTCAGGATCCCGAGTAAAAGTCATAAGTATGGGAGTGATCAATCATTGACTTTCCAAGGTATAAAAAATGTATGGTAAATGAGACGATCCCATACTTCAAGTATATTTAAATAGTATAGATAAAGTATATCTGAAGTATAGCTCAAGTATGGCTGAAGTATAGCTGAAGTATAGCTGAAGTACAAATTATACTTGATTTATACTTAAGTATGGCAAAAGTATTGGGAATAGAATTGCACTCATTTGTTCTCCAAGATACCCTAGCAACGTGATAAAACATAATGTATCATAAATAACAGATCGTCCAAAAAGTTAGCAAGTTCGCGATTCAAGTAATTTCGTGAGTCAAATAAGTTTTGAATATTTTTCGAGAGGAAATAGAATATGCAACGGATATACAATGGACTACTTATATGACTCTTATGTCATATAAATTGATAAGAGGTCCAGAATCTTTGATTCCTGAAGACGATATTAATAGCATAAAAAGGTTTAATAAAATTGTTACTTAGGTGAAATGTTTGGTGTTTAATTTCACAAGGTTGAACAATTCATGTTACAATCAACATTTTACATATTGGCATTTTAGTTATTTTAGAATCCACACACAATATTCTTTGAGATTGTGAAAATCAAGATTCTGGATCTCCATTTTCATGTATTTCAGATAACTGATTATCTCGCATCAGCTCTAATACGGCTATACCTACTGTAACCATACTGTTCCTATACTTTAGGCATAATCTACCTACTTGCGCTATATTTGAAAAATATACTTCAATCATACTTTGACTGAACATCAGCTATACTTTATCTATACTTCAGTTATACTGCAGCTATACTTCTCAGATATTCTTTAAAATTACTTTCCCTACACTTCAACTTTACATTTTTATACTTCAGCTATATTTGAGCTATACATCCACTATACTACATTCAAACATACATGAAGTATGAGATCGTCTCAAGTGCCTTACTTTCACTATACTATCCGAGAGATCACTCCGATACGATTTCACAGATTTTTCTTAGGTCAATCCCATACCAAAATCTTTTTACGCGGGATGGAAGCGGCATAGCGAAAAAAGGGAAAGGACTGGCAAAAGAAAAGTAAAAATGTAATGGAATAAGAGGTGATCAATAAGGATCGAGGAGAAAGGAAGGGCATCAATGAGGAAATCGAAATGAATGAGTGGACCCCGTTCTTTACGCGACTGTTGGGAGGAGGGGAAAATGAGGTGTTAGGTGAAAAAAGGAAGGTCATAGAAGGGTTAAGATGATAGCAATAACGGGATAAGTAGGGAGGAAGTGGATAGAGCGATAGGGAGGCTCAAAAGAAACAATGCAACAGGTGAGGACGATATTTAGAACGAGGCCTTGAGGTTTGGAGAAGGAGGAGGAAGGAAATGTGGGAGGTATGCAAAAAGGTTTGGAGAGGAGAGGGATGGCCTAAGGAATGGAGGACAGGTTTGGTGGTGCCGATAATCAAGAAATGAGAGGGCAAGAAGGTGGAGGAGTATAGGGGAATCACACTTATGTATATATGTATATATGTATATATATATGTGTATATATATATATATATATATATATATATGTATGTATGTATGTATGTATAGTAGACAACATCCACGTACTGAATTTTCTAATCAGGCAAGGGTGCCCACTGAGCCCACTACTATTCAGTCTCTTGTTGGCAGATCTAGAGGAGGAACTGGAGAAGAAAAGAAAAAGAGGAACGGTTTTGGGATATAGCAAGGTATATTCCTTAGCGTATGCAGACGATATAGTCTTAGCAGCGGATGACGAGAGAGGGATAAGTCTCATAATGAGAGTGTTTGATGAGTACGTGAGAATTAAAGACTTAACGGTAAATGTTAATAAGATGAAGGTGATGATCTTCAGGAAGAGAATGACAAACGTAGAATATGAATGGATGATGTACGGGGAGAAAGCGGAACAGGTTGAGGAATTTAATTACCTAGGCTTCTGGTTTGAGTCGAAAGGTGGGGTTGAACTACAGGTGAGGAGAAGTATAGAATGTGCGACTAAAGTAATGGGGCAGGTGTGGGTTACAGGGAAGAGAAGGTTTAAAGATGACTGGAAGATGAGACTGTGGATGTTTGATGCGTTGGTGTGGTCAGTCCTAAGTTACGGAGTGGAAACCTGGGGATGGAAGGAGCACAAAAGGGTTGAAAGTATGCAGGAGAGATTCTTAAAATGGGTAATGGGAGAGAGCTGGAGCTGTCCAGGATATATGTTTGTTGAGAGCGGAATTAAGTAGGGGTAAAATGGTTAGTGGACGGATGAAGAGAGCTTTGAACTTCAAGGAGAAAATAAAGAGGGAGGAGGGAAGCAGGATAGCACAAGCTTGTCTACGGAAAGGTGTAAGCAAAGACACTAGGGGTAACAGAGAAGGATTAAGGTGGGAGGAAGAGAGACAACAAAGGAGGAGAGCATTCGTAATAAGAGCAGATGTCAGAGTATGGCGAGAGTTAGAGAATGAACTGATAATTGAGGAGGGGAAGGAAAGACGGGGAAAATCGTGGAATCTGAGTATAACAGGTGGTATAAGGTAGTGGAGGCTGAAGGAGAACCAGAATATTCAAGAAATGTTAAGAAGGAGAGTAAATGGAACCACGTTATACGATTAGAATGGGAGAAGGAACGAGAGAGTGTAGGTACTGGATGGATGAAGGGGAAAGAAGACGTAGAGTTTGTTATAACGAGATAGAGTCATGGGGGCATGTGTTACATATAAGTACGAGGGAGGAACAGGTGTTGAGAGTGTGGATGACAGGATAAGGTTGATCTTGGATGGAAGTAGACAAGGGGTAAGCGTGATGAGGAGACTGGAAGAAATGGGAGAAAGTAATGGACATGTAGTAGGGAAAGACCAAGCTCCCACTTCTATACAAGGACAGTTAATTAAATAAACAGTTAAAATCATGTTAATGGAAATGATAAGAGGGAACTGAAGCCCAGGAAACTCAATTGTCAGCAAATCTCGAGAGTAATTTAGTTAAGACAAAGCGATAGCATATAATTTAATATGATTAGGATACTATTCTTTAGGTGGTAAGTATTATTAAGGTAGTATACGTGGTTTTGTAATGTACTGTATAGGGAACGGAGGCCCTAAAATCCGTAAAACGGAGAGAATAAATACAATAATTCTATGTTTTTTTTAACATTCAGCTAAAATATGCACTATCTGGGTATTTGTTGACGGAAAAATTCAGTTTCTTTTCTACAATGTCAGTCCTCAAAATGGAAGACATGAAGTTCAAATAAGACATAAAATTATTCAACTAGTGATGAATTTTTCTGAAATTATCGTGAAGTTCCCATTTAAAAGTATTGACATTGAAAAAAACGAGTTTTTTCGTCGAAAAATGCACGAATGCGTTCGTTTATTGAATTTGTTTATATTATTAACAAGAATAATCTTAAGAGGGATTTTTTTATTGTAATATTGTGTCCATTGAAATTTCTTGCAATATCACTTAAAAAAACGTAAAATTATCGAAAATTATGAAAAACACGTTTTCAACAATTAACTTCTACTGCTTACAGGTTAAGCGAAAAATCTCTCTTTTTGAGCTTCGTGAGCGGACGTGCATATGTCTGCATATATAGATTGGACCTCGTGGCGGAACAGTCGTGGTAGGCTATGAGGTCCACCATTATATATCAGGTATAGAATGTAGATGCATGCGCAGTACTGCGTGTTCAGAAAAAACCGCGCTGACAAAACTCCCGTCAGGGGAAAATTTGTTCCAGTACATTAACATCCGCTTGGTTACACCGACTCGAAAAGTGGGATCACGCTGAAACCGCCATTAGCAGAATATGCTTTACATTTTCCACGTTTCTACCAAAAAAGTACAGTGCATGCCATGCCTTCGGCCCTCACCATAAGAAAACGGTGCTCTTCTCCTTGCTATACACTATACGATATAACTATTTTTTCGTTTATTGTTTCATAATAAA
>CAKNXH010001895.1:0-32353 GCA_932178445.1 Andricus quercusramuli | reverse complement strand
CGGAGGAACGCCGCACAGTGGGCTGAATGAGGAATTTACTATTCAAAATCACCTACAACCTACAATTCTTAACATATTTTCAATTTTTTCTACTAGTGATTAGCAATAGTTGCATAAGAGCGTCTATGTATTAGATTGTTCAATTTTTTTTATTTTGCATCTTCTATATAAATAAACAGAAAGCGAAAATAAGACATTTTCTTATTATTATGTTTTATCTTTGAATAAATAACTTAATAATCTCATTCTCGATGAAAATAAATGTCGAAGTATCTGAAGAATATAAATAATAATTAACAGGATATCGAATCTAATTTTCATAAGCAAATGATATTAACAAAATATTAACATCGTGAAAATTTTGCTTGCAAAGTATATTTTTGCAACACCCACCTCAAAAGTTGACGTTTTTATGTTTCTAAATTGTGCCTGAAGGGCCTTATTTGAGCAGAATGTGTGGAAATGTTTTGCAATTGAGAAACAAAATTTCAGAACATTTTTTTTCTATTATTTTTTTTCAAAACTTTTTTTTAAATTTTTCTTTAAAAAAAAAAATTCTTTACTCCACTCTATTGAATATAAAATTAGTATTTTTCGTTACCTCCTTTTAACACAACTTTTTCGGACTGGTGTTGCAAAAAATAGCGTGTGATACACGTGCGCATAGGTGATAGGTAATTCGTATGATTCGCCTGCGGCTTATGCTGCAAGCTTCACACTAGCACACAATCAGCTTTTTTGCGCACTTGCATCACAAATAACTATCGTGAGTTGAAATTTCTTTATTTTGTGGACGGGATCATATTTGATCATGAAAATTTGTTGTCTAGTATAATTTGCTGATTTGAGAAACAAATTATATACACAAATGCATAGTTTAGACATATATTGGCAGAAATTGATTGTTTTTCTTTCTTAGTACCTTTCAATTATATGAGTGGTAATATGCAGTAGTAAGGATTGATCATTCGTTATTATTCGTTCATTTTGTAAACAAATTTAATGAAAAAATCCAAAGTTTGGTCATTTATAGACAGAAAGTAATCGCTTTTTCTCTAATTGTCTTCATATTACATAAGTAGTGATTTGCAGTCACGAAGAATGGTCATTCAATATTATTTGTTTATCTTATAAACGAATATCCGAAGCAAATGCATAGTTTGACCATTTGTAGATAGAAAGTATTAGTTTTCTTTCTGATCGTCTTTAAATTATATTAGTTGTGATTTTTAGTGATGCAGAATTATCATTCGATATTATTTGTTTATTTTATGAACAAATTTTATCAATGAATGCATAATTTGGCCAATTAGAGACATAAAGTAAACGTTTTCCTTTCTCATCGCCTTAAAGTTACATTAGTAGTGACGTTTAGTGATGAGGATTTATCATTCGATATTTTTTATTAATTTTATAAACAAATGCATAGTTTATCCAGTTGTCGAAAGAAATAATTCTTTTTTTATTATTGCCTTCAAATGGTACCACCGGAAATGTTTTGTGATGTTTTAGAAAAACTAGCTTTCAAGTTGTACATGTTAATCATTTCAATCATTTCAGGATTCATTCCAACTTCATTCTTGCTCCATTTTTGCCTTATAGAGGCAATTAATAGATCAGATGACATAAGAAGCTTATGTCGCAAAATGGCGAAACTATGCATTTGTTTATGACATAAACAAATAACGTCGAATAACAAATGTCATCAATAAACATAATCAATAATAAAATTCCACGGCGATAAGGAAGGAAAACGTTTACTTCATGATAAATTGAAATTTTAAATTTTAAAGCTTTTTCGTGTTTCAATCGTGCGCGGAACTATGAATGTTGCCGATGTTTCGTGAACATTGCAGTTCACTTCTTCAGGGCTGACCTGAAACTGAAGTTTCAGGTTATGTTGTTCTTATATGTGTATTCTCTACGATGCCTGCGATTGCTTGTCTATGTTTTCTTAGACAAATATTAACGTTTTTGCGATGATGGTTGTTTTGTGAAATAAGATATTATGTCCTGTTTCAATATGATGCTCAGCTAGTGGTGATTGCGTGAAATGTTTTAGCCTGACTTTACTCTCACGTTCCTTTACACGTTGGCTCACAGCCCTCCCGGTTTCTCCAATATAGACCTTGCCACAAGAACAAGGGATTTTTATATATTCCCAGACCACTGAGAGGTGCCTTTTTATCTTTAGGGTTGTTTACAAGTTGTCCTATTTTTAAAGGTGGCTTAAATACAGTTAGGATGTTTTGTTTGTTGAGAATTCTTCCTATTTTTTCTGTGATACCTTCAATGTAGGGTAGGATGGTGTTCGTTTTTCTCTCTCTTTCTTTAGTAGGTTGTGTTGACTCGTTTTTTTGAGTGTATTTTCTTATTGCTTTATCAATTCAATTGTTTTGTGTAATCGTTTTGTATTAGGATCTGTTTAACATTTTGTAGTTCCTTCTGTAAGTTATCTTTATCTGTTATGGAGACAGCTCTGTATACAGGGGAGTTGATGACCGATTGCTTTTGAGATGGGTGGTGGTGGGAGGAGGCATGTAGGTATCTGTTTGTTTGGGTAGGATTTCTGTAAACTTGATGTCCTCATGTGTTATCAGATCTTTTGTGAACTGTTACGTCCAAGAAAGAAAGTTTTGCGTTTTGTTCAATTTCCATGGTGAACTTTATATTAGGGTGTAACTAATTGATGAAATCGAAGAACTTGTGTAGTTCATCTAGTCCATGTCTCCAGATGATAAAAGTGTCGTCAAAATAACGGCACAAAAATTCTGGTTTAAGCTTGTGTTTGTTAAAGATTTTAGTTTCTGAATTTTCCATAAAGATGTTGGCTATTACAGGTGAGATTGGAGATCCAGTTGCTGCTTCTATGGTTTTTTCGTAAAATTAGTTATGGGAGGAGAAGTAGGTATCAGTGAGAGAGTGTTGTATCAAAGGTGTGAAATTGGAGGGGAAATTTGCAGAAGATTTAATAATATCGATTGTATCAGAGATTGGTACTTTCGTAAAGAGAGATACTACGTCGGAACTTACTAGGATATCTTGGGACTAAATGTGAATCTGTTGTATCTTTCTGATGAAGTCTTAAAGAGTTTTGTACGTGTGTGATAGAATTTCCTGTGAAAGGTTTTAGTTTTTTGGCGAGAAAGCGTGCTAGGTTGTAAGTTGGTGAATTTATTGCGCTGACGATCGGTCTGAGTGGAATGTTGTTTTTGTGGATTTTTGGGAGTTCGTAAAGTTTTGGAGAGATGGAATTAGTAGTTATTAATTTAGATATTGTTTCGCTGTCAGGTTTTGAGTCTTTTAGAAGGTTTTGCTGACTACTGTTTTTGTGGGTTTTTTTTTAAATTTGTTATGTGTACCGTCAGTTAGAAGATCCATGATTTTGTTGCTATAGTCTTCTTTATTCATTATAACTGTTGTGTTGCCTTTGTCTGCGGGTAATATCATTATGTCTTTATTCTGATTAAGTTCTTTAATAGCTTTTTTTCTTGTTTTGTTAAGTTTGAGGAGGGAAGTTGGGCTTGGCGTAAGATGCTGGCCGCCCTACGCCGTATGTTATTCACTTTTTCGGGTGGAAGGGTATATATTGTGGATTCCAAATTACTGACAATTTCTTCTTTTGGGATTTTGGAGGGAGCTACTGCAAAGTTATGTCCTTTAGATAAAGCTGAAATCATTTCATTGCTGACAGGATGGTTAGAGATGTTTTTTTACTGTGTTAGTTAATGGTGCATGCTTTACTGGAAGTAATTTGTCAAATTTATTTTTTTGTTTCTAAGTGCAAAAATCTTTCATCCGTTGTGATTATATGCGGTCTAATGTAGACCTAATGTCAAATCGGAGAGTGTTCGATAGAAAAAGGTGTTATTGTCCCTACAACCTGCACGTCATGGTGGCGCCTGGTCGAACTTGATTGGCCAATGAAGTCTTAAAAAAATGAAAAGAATAATAATAAAAATTAAATGAAATGAAATTTGACAAATTACTTCCAGTAAAGCACGCATCATTAACTAACACTAGCCAAAATCTTTATGCAAAATCTAGAAACTAAAATCTTTAGCAAGTCCAAGCTTAAACCGGAATTTTGATGCCGTTGTGTTGACGACAATTTTGTCATCTGGAGACATGGACTAGATGAACTACACAAGTTTTTTGATTTGATCAATTAGTTACACCCTAATATCAAGTTCACCATAGGAATTGAACTAAGCAGAAAATTTCCTTTCCTGGACGTACTAGTTTACAAAAGATCTGATAACACATTAGGACATGAAGTTTACTGAAAACCTACCCATACAAACAGATACCTACATGCCTCCTCCCACCACCGCCCATCTCAAAAGCAATCGGTCATCCGCACCCTTGTATTAGAGGAGCGGAACACCCCCAAAAAGTCGCTTAGAAAATGAATAACCGACCAACCTCGTCCTAGTCGCTAAAAACTATTTATCTTTATGTTTTCGAGGGTGCTGAATACGAATATGATGTTTATTTTTTTCTAAATTTGGGGCTATATAGTCAAATTCGAGTTTTAAAGCAAAAATGTGATAAAAATTATTTTGTAATTTTCGCCGTAATGATTATTTCTTTACGAAATTTTAATGACATAATCTTGAACAATTTCTGAAGGCAACAAACATTGTCCGAAATTACCAAAGCATTTTCCGTTCATGTGGGAAATTTCGGAAATTTTTTTTTCGTTTTTTCGACTTTATACTTTCGATTGAAAAAGTTGAGTGAGGAAGTTTCGAATTGTTAATTTCTGTATATATAGTATTAAAACATATAGTTCTAAGAGGTTTTTGGGAAAGTTTCAGCTCGTGATGTGCATTAGAAAAAAAGATATAGCGATTTGAACATGAGCGCTGACTCCGCGCGGGCGCCGCGCGGTCAGCGGTTGAATTTGTGCTTAGCTTTCGTGAGCCTATTATCCTCGACCTATGCAATTGATTATTTATTTTATATTTAATGACACAAGAAATGTACAATTTTCATAATACTATCGACATTTATCATTTACTATCTATTTATTCAATACAGTAATAATATGGTAACATTAAAGTTTGAAAAATACATGCTGCATGTTTAAGCCAGAATACAATTTCAACGTATTTTATTCAAAAAATATTTACGGTTTTTGTTATTTAATGAAAGAACATAAAAACTAGAAGTAATTCTGAATTCAGAATACTTCGAATGAATTTGCGCGTAAATCAACGCAACCGAACGTTTTCTGCTCGATGCGACGAGTCGTGTGTTCACTTGTTTTTCACGACAAATGCCGAACGTCAACATTGCAATAATCGGCTGAGTGTTAAAAAAGAAATATCTTTGGAAGTTCAGATAAAAAATCATTTCATGAACGTGATGTTATTGAAAATGACAAAAAATAGAAATAATGTAGTATCTGATGAAAATGAATAAAGATATTATTTAAAATGTACGCCTATATTTTATTTCTTAATATCACTATTACTTACTCCTTTTCGACAGCTTTTTCTCGATTTTCTCAAAAATTACACGAGATCGAAGTTGATGTTTATTATAGAATCATATACAGCATATTTAAAACACAAAAATCACTTCAATTAATTAATAAAACGAGGATAATCAACTAACAAAAGTTGCGCATGGGAATACCCGCTGACCGTGTGCAGCGTGCGGTGGCCGCGTAAAATGCAAAATGCCTTGAGAATTTCGGACAATGTTTGTTGCTTTCAGAAATAGCTCATGAGTATATCATTAAAATTTTGTAAACAGATATTCATTACACCCATAGTTTCAGCGATTTGAACGGCAAAAAACACAAAAAGATTTTTTCCATGTTTTCGCTTAAAAATGCGATTTTGACTATGTAGCCCCAATTTTAGAAAAAAAAACTTTTATATTCGTATTCAGCACCCTCAACAACATAAAAATAAATAGTTTTTAGCGACAAGGACGAGGTTGGTCGGTACGTGAACAAAAACGGGGGTGTTCCGCTCCTCTATATACAGAGCTGCCTCCATAACAGATAAAGATAACTTACAAAAAGAACTACAAAATGTTCAACAAATCCTCATACAAAACGATTACATAAAAAAAACAAATTGTTAAAGCAATAAGAAAATACACTCAAAGAAACAAGTCAACACAACCTACTAAAGAAAGGGAGAGAAAAACGACCACCATCCTACCCTACATTCAAGGTTCTTGTGGCAAGGTCTATATTGGAGAAACCAGGAGGGCTGTGAGCCAACGTGTAAAGGAAAATGAGAGTAAAATCAGGCTAAAACATATTACGAAATCAGCACTAGCTGAGCATCATATCCAAAAAGGACATAGCATCTTATTTGACGAAACAACCATCATCGCAAAAAGGTACAATATTCTTCCAAGAAAACATAGAGAAGCAATCGAAATCTTAAAGCACCCTAATAACATCAATAGGGACAATGGATATAATACGAACCCGATTTGGCTTTCCGTCCTTCCGGGTTTTTTAAAAAAGACTTGATTGGCCAATCAAGTTCGACCAGACCCCACCATGAGTCGCTCTGTCCAATCACAGGAATCGTACAGAATACATATTTAAGAACAACATAACCTGAAACTGGAGTTTCAGGTCAGCCCTGAAGAAGTGAACTGCAAAACGTCGGCAACATTCATAGTTTCGCACACTATTGAAACCCGATAAAGCTTTAAAATTTTAATTTATCATAATGAATCATCGTGAAAGCATTAAATTTATTACGTTCACTTCATGTCTATAAATGGCTAAAGTATGCATTCATGTAGAGAATTTATTTATAAAATAAACAAATAATATCGGACGAAAAGTCTTCAACACTAAAAATCATTACTTATTTAATTTGAAGACGATCAGGCAGAAAACCGATTACTTACTGTATATAAATGAACAAACTATGCATTTTTCCAGAAAATTTCTTTATAGAATAAAGAAATAATATCCAATGACAATTTTTTATAACTAAAAACGACCACTTATATAATTTGAAGGCGCTGAGAAGGAAGAACCATCACTTTCTGCTCATAAACTGCCATGCTATGAATTTTTTTATAAAATTTGTTTATAAAATAAACAAAGAATATCGATTGGCAATCCTTCGTCATTAAACATCACTACTTATGTAATTTGAAGGTGGTTAGAGAGGACGAAGATTACTTTCTGTCTCTAAATAACAAACCTATGCATTTTTTTATAAAATGAACAAATAATATCGAATGACCAATCTGTATCACTAAATATTACCACTCATATAATTTAAAGGTACTGAGAAAGAGAAAATATTACTTTCTACTAATAGATGCCTAAACTATGTATTTGATTATATAATTTGTTTAAAAAATCAACAAATTATACCAGACAACGAATTCTCATAATAAAATATAATCCTGTCGATGAAGTTAAGCAATATTAACTTAAAAAAATACTTTGCAAACAAAACTTCGGTGATGTTGATGTTTTGTTAATATAATTTGTTTATAACAACTGAATTCAATATCCTGTTAATTATTTATATTCTTTAGACACTTCGACATTAATTTCCAACGAGAATGGCGAAAATTGAAAATTTTAATCCTTATACGCTGTTATGCATCTACTGCTGATCACTTCTAAAAAATAAATTTAAAAATCGTTTACAAGTTGTAGGCTGTAAGTGATTCTAAATAGTAAATTTCTCATGGAGCCCACTGTGCGACTTATCTCCACCGAATATTGCGGCCCTAGATATGCTTGACTACCATCTTTGGCGTTCTTACTGTTTTTTTAGTGACCCTGCTCTCGCGAACACTCCGAGGGAGATAGATTCAATTGTCCAAAACGAGAAGTTTCAAATTTTCTGGAACTACGATTTCCGGACAGCAGTATCAATTACACAGTCAAGACCTGACATCGATCTCCAGAACTTCGAGAAACGAACTATACATGTTATCGAATTCTCGACTCCGGCCGACTACAATATTACTGCTAAGTAGAAGGGAAAGCAGGAGAGGTATCAAGACCTTGAAGAGAAGCTGCAGCGACTATACTCAAAATATTTGGTTGAAATAATTGTCCTTGTGATGGGTGCTCTTAGAGGCTGTCATTCTTGGGTCGCTCCATGTCTTTAAGACACATAAGGGTTTACCGCGTTATCGTTGGGCTTTCGTCGTGCTCTATAGCCACCTCTTTCATGTTTGTGAACCGTGGCCATGGGGGTAATTTACCACGGTTCTCCTGGGAGCCAGTTCATTTTCATAGATGCTAGTTGCTCCCAGTGGGACCCTGCGGTGCTTGTTTCACCTGTTTTTCTTTTAATTATATGTAATCGAATTATCATACAACGCTCATTTCATATAATTTTTTAGAGATATGATGTATTTAAATAAACATATAATTTTATCACTGATTACTTACCTCGATAGAAATATTCCTGTCTGACTAGATGATTCTGAAAATTCTTTACATAAAATGAACAAGAGGAACGAACTCGTATTCAACCCACGACCATAAATGCCAAAGAAACATTTCTTTATTATTTCTTATTTCTTTATTCATCTGAAGAAATACTTCATTGGCATAAGTGCATCAACTCTTTGTATCAAATGAAGATATTTTCAACTTAATTATTATTCTTCTGAAATAAATAATTACTTTATTGACTTAAATAAAACTAACGACTGGATTCATGTATGGACAATCTCCTTGATTCATGTGCGTCCTGATCAATTCAAAGAATTGAATTCATTTGATAAAATGAATATTTCTTTAAAGGACTAATCAGATTTCAACGTATCTAGACTCTTTGAATCAAGGAAGTCGTTTTCTTGAATGTACAAAATATTTATTTTAAGGGTATGTGACACAGCCAAATACCTACATTGCCGACCTCACTTTTTCAATTTTCCGCATTTTTTTTTGAATCTAAGAACTTTTTTTGTAAATAAAATTTCGGGCTGAAACTTTGGAAAATGTATGAGAAGACAATAAACTACGTTTATGTACCTTATTCGAGGAAGAACTTCGCAAAAAATTATTTTCGAAGAAATTAAAACTGGGTGCATTTTTTCAACATAAGAACTTTTTTTATAAGTAAAATATCGGCTTCAAACTTTGAGAAATGCAAGAGCTGACAGTAAAGTACGTTTATGTATATTATTTGAGTATAAAAGATGCAAAAAGAAAAATTCCAACTAAGTGTCAACTCCGGTTCCGCTTGCCAGTTCGGTCGATATTTTTGCGATGGGCACGACAATGCGAAGTCTGGCGGCCACTAATCGAGGCTCTATCAGCTGACTCGTCTACATCTGAAATATGGGGTCCACGCTGTCAAAGATTGATGATCCGGTGTTCTTACAATAATATTTTTTGAAAGTTGTGTCCAGCATAAAAGTTGAGTGAAATATGTTGTTTCAATGTTGAATTATGTAAGTAGATAGATAAGATAGATAGATAAGCGTTTATTTTTCAGCCTGCTGGCCTTAAAAAATTGACTTGCTTACACATCCATTTTTTACAGAATTTCCTTAAAACTAACCCTTAAGAACTAACATCCATCCATTCCTTATCTCTAAGCCGCACGCTCGTATCGCCTTGCCTTCCTCGCTTCGCCTCGCCTCGCTCGCATGTCCCTACTTTTTCGCATTGCCTCGCTTGCCAACCTCTGTTTTCGCAGCTAATACCTATTACTTATCTACTATTTACAATATTTACATCTTACTTATATCTACTTTCTCTCCTATTTACAATCTTTCCTTCTCCACTCCTCTTCCTCCTTCCTTCTCTTCATCTCCATCTTACCCACCACTCCCTTCACCCATGCTACTGCCCTTTTTTCCCCCTTTTCATGCAACAATGCCTCCATGCTTATCTCACTTCTTTCCACCTCCCCGCACTCCTCCAGCCAGTGCTCCACTCTTGCGTCCTCCTTTCCGCACAGTTCACACAGCCTCTTCTCTCGAGAGAGCCAAAACCTATTGAAACCCTCCATACAACCACACCTCATCCTCGCTATAAGTTCCTGACTTCCTTTCTCTCCTTTCACACACAAATATTGCGCTCTTGCCCTTGGCATAATGCACACATAGTTCCCGTTAAATCTTGACTCTCTTATTCTCTCTTCCCCTTCTGTCTTCTCTCTCTCCATGCTGTTTTGCTTAACCAATTCATAAACCTTCCTTCCTTCCTCGTGCATCCTTCTCACGAATTATGTAAGTATTAAAATCGCTATTAGCCTCGTTCAGTGGCCACCAGACTTCGCATTTTCGTGCTCATCGCGAATACCGACCGAACTGGCAAGCGTTGTAGACATTTAGTTGGAATTTTTCTTTTTGCATCTTTTATACTCAAATGATGTACATAAACGTACTTCACTGTCGGCTCTTGCATTTCTCAAAGTTTGAAGCCGATATTTCACTTATAAAAAAAGTTCTTAGGTTCAAAAAATGCACCCAGTTTTAATTTTTTCGGGAATAATTTTTTGCGAAATTCCTCATCGAATAAAGTACGTAAATGTAGTTTATTGTCTTCTCATACATTTTCCAAAGTTTCAGCCCGAAATTTTATTTACAAAAAAAGTTCTTAGATTCAACAAAAAATTTGGAAAATTGAAAAAGTGAGGTCGGTAATGTAGGTATTTGGCTGTGTCACATGCCCTTAATCAAGAAAATATAGCTAAAGAATTAATTTCAATGGATTTAATATCAAAGTGTATATATTTATTTGCCCGAATTAAATATTTCTTTAAAAATAATCAGGACTCTCACTTACTGCAGCGAAGGGAAAATTCACTTAATACAAGAAGTATTTTTTAGTTTATACTTAATGCCTATTTCCCGGTCACACAAAATACATTTTTAGAAAGTAAAAGTACTCACTCTCATTTTAGATTTGAGTTCAGCAAGATCAACTCCTTCTTCAGGTACAGGGACGTTGTAAAATTCTCCTTCTTCTTGAGTCAATAGCTTAAACCATCCACTGGCTGGAGCTTTAATGAGTTCCGATATACCAAAAGAAAGAGATCCCATAAAATCATTCCGCGATGTTCGATCCCAGTCCCATACTTCAATTAAGAGTCTTCTGTCTTTATCTTCTTGCCTTAGTTCACTGAAAATAATATTTTTGTTACTTGCGTCCAAAAAAAAACGGTCATCGGGTCCGAATTTGAAAGTATTTGCGGTTTACACGGAGTTTAAATGTAATAACTATTTTTCAAATTTCTGCAAAGTTTGTTGGAGTGGCGTACGTTTTAATCTGTATTTAAAAGACTCATAATATAAAAAAAAATATGCCCGCTTAGCGGGCGCATTCTCATTGCGCGCGGCTCGCTGCGCTCAAAAGTTTGAGCACGCCTAGGGCGCGCGACTGTTGATTCTCGCACTTCGCGCTCGAGAATGTATTCATCTCGCGCTTCGCGCTCGATACTATATTTACCTCGCGCTGCGCGCTTGTTCTCTATATTTCCCACACATTTGTGCACAGACCTTTTGAAATTAAAGGTCAAAGCGTGAACAACTGTAATTTCATGGTTGTGAATTCTCTTTTGTTGAAGCTCCTTTGGCTTTAACGAACACATTTTTATCACGTATCTCGTGCTTCGCACTCGATTTTATCCAAAATGTGAACTTTTCTACATTATGTTCAACACTATTATATCTAATGTACATTATATTTATTTCTGTACTAGCTCAGCAGCTAGGCTATACAGACGATTGCTTTTCAAAAATGAAACCATGTGAAAACTAGTGAAAATTCTGATTAAAATTTTTTAATCTACCAGAAAATTTATTTTTCTACTTTTTGAAAGTTTTCAAAATTTCGAAAAGTATATAACTTTTCTAATTTCCTTCGAAATCAAAAATTTCATGGAGATAATTTTCAAGTCTTTCACCCATCTGTAAGAAACTTTCATAAAAATTTCAGAAACTTGAAAAAAAAATTTTTTTGAAATTTTGAAAATGCTCTAAAATTTTTAATTTTGATTAAAAATATCTGGTTAACGAACTTAGCCTTAGTTTTAGGACCCTTGAAAAGTTTACCAAAGGCTGACTCGATTGGACAAATCCTTCAAAAGTTAGCGCGGCTATAACATTCAGGTAACCATACAGACATACATACAGACAGACAGACAGATATACAGACAGACAGACACCGACAAAATTTTATGATTTTTGGACTCTGGGAGTGCCGGAACATAAAGATCCGTTAAAAACCCGAGATCGAAAATTTGGACGATTACAATACACTCTCATGAATGAGAATGTAAAGAATTTCTAGTGTATTTTGAAAACTTATATAAATATATATTTTATTATTCATTATTCGGTATCACTTCTTAAGGTCGTTTCTTAAGGAATGTTGAAAAAAGAATTTTCTTCATATATTTTTTAACTTTTACACCCTCAACCCCTTCGTATTAAACCCAGAAAATGCTCCAAAAAATGAAAGCAGTTTCATATACAATGCATGCTGAAGATGAGTTATTTTTTTAGGATCTAGAAAATAATTAAATTATATTTTTCTAATTCTCAAGCGACACATCCATACTTTTATTCAAGAAAAATGATTATTATCTTGAGACGTTTCGGTAACGAACCGTGACTCTCATTAGGCAGACTCTATACAGGGTGTCCCAGACTCAAGTTTCTGGACTTATATAGTCGTATAAGAATAACAAAAATAAATAGAAAATTCCTTTTGCAAAAATCAGTTGAAGTTTTAGTTTTTTAATTATGAAACATTTAAGCTGGACCAATCAGGAGCGCTGCATAAGCAGCCGCATGTACGTGAACGAGATTTCAACCCAGTGCTATCGAAGTGAGCGCGGAGGTGGGGTTAGCGACGGGAGAACACTACGTTGGAATCCCGTTCACGCACACACGGCTGGTTATACGGCGCTCCTAATTGGACCAGCTTGAATGTTTTATAACTAAAAAAGTAAAACTTCAACTGATGTTTGGAAAAGGGATTTTCTATTTATTTTTTCAATTTTTATATGGCTATATAAGTCCGGACACTTGAGTCTGGATAGAAGAATGTAAAAAGCATTGAGAACTAGATCATCATCATACAGGGTGTCCACGCAGGGGCTTACCAAAAAGTATGTAACCCACCACACACGTGCAAAAGAATAGCCTTGGCGTGTAAGACGGGTTGCATAATTTTGGGTGAGCCCGGTGTGAAGGTGCGAATTGAATATCATTAATGTGCGAACAAATGTTGTGGAATTGCAAACGTTTCGAATACCTTATCAATTCCGTTTTGAAATATACGTTTTAATTTCTTTTATCGTAATTAAATTGTGTCGCATTTCAATCTCGTTTAATGTGATGATTATTTCAGCTAACAAATGTATACATTTTAATTATAATTGGAAGATAAAAATTGTAATCAAGTTAATACTGCTTGATACCGTAAGCCAAACTGGAATATTGAAGACAATTTAATTCTCTCCGGCGAGTGATAATTGGGAGCAAACCAATGCCAATGAATTACGTCAGCCGACGGCGAAAATTCAAGTCAATTTTATACCATCTGGCACGTAAAAATTGCGAACACATGAATTTTATTTAATTCGATACAGAAAACTCGGGAATTGAGACCAGTTCAATACCGTCTGGCAAGTATAAATTGCAAACAAATGAATTTTATTCAATTTGATACAGAAAACTCAGAAAGTGAGGCCAATTCAATACCACCTGGCAAGTACAAATTGCTAACAGATGAGTATTATTTAATTCGATTCAGAAAACTCGGAAATTGAAGTCAATTTGATCACTTTCGTATGGTTCAAAATTAGAGAAACTTAAAATTTGATGTCAATTTAATACGTTCTGATGAGTGAATTAAAAATATTTTTTTTTCAGATTCATTTAAAATAATGTCAATAAAGTAAGATAAAATAGTCTAAAGAATAATGCAATTAATGGCATACATATTCAATTTATGTAAATTAATTACTTACAATATTTCATACAAACATAAAATTTCATAAATACTTTTTATTAAAAATTACTGTGCTTTAATGTTGTTAGGCATTATGCAGACATACTGCTATTGTTTGAAATCTAGACCCACTATCTTGGACTTAATTTCTGGTAGGGCAATGGGTGAAAGTTCTACATTTTCAGTGACCTCCCAGATGTAGTGTACTTTCACGTCCCACACAAAAAAGCAATTTTTTAGGAGAAAAATTAAATTATTTTAAGAGAAATTTAGATGTTTTGAAAATATTTCTAAAATGGTTAAGAGTTTAACAAAATTTAAAACATTTAAAACAAAGTGTTGATTTTTGAAAATTTTTGAATGAAATTTCAAAGCTTTTAAAGAATTTTGAATGGTTTTAGGATAATACAAAAATTTTCTTGAGATTCCTGAGGAAATTTTAAGTTATTTTTCCAAAATAAGAAATTGTTTTAATTTGTAAGTGATATTATTAAATTTGGATACATGAATAACAGTTAGACACTTATTAATGTAGCAAAAAATTTAGTAGGTTCAAGAGATATTTGGAGGTTTTGACAAGATTCAAAATTAATTTTAAACTTTCAATTAAGAATTGTGAAAAGTTTCATATCAAATTTATTTTTGAAAAATGTTATAAATATATTTTAATGTTTCTCACTTAAAATTGTTCCAAATGATATAATTTTGAAAATTTGCTAATTTATGCATTCATTCTCCAATTTAGAGCATTGAAAATGATAGCGTGGATTTATATTTTTTGAGCTTTTTGTGCATTCAATTGCAGTTCAGTTTTTATTAATTTCAATTGAAAAAAAACTTAGCTTCAAGATTTCGAATTTTTTAATTTCTTTGACATAAAAATTATTGCGAGCTGGGTAATAACCGATAATTTTGTCTTTGATTGAAACGGCCACCTGTTCCTTTTTCGAATTTTCCGCCATTAAGTAATCGATATTCGATCGTGAAGTTTACCGAATTAATTTACCGATTTACCGATTAATTCTAGTAATTGTAAAATTTATAAAAGGATTAGATGTGTAATGCAAATTTAATTGCATACATTAAGTGCTTATAGTTTAGTGGAATATTTTCCCTAGTGAGAATTATCTTTTTCGACATCAGGAAAGGTCAATATACAAGTGCATGAAGTCAATATATTAAACCAACTTTTGTGCGAACATAACCTATTAAGTTTGTTATACTTTCTACGTGCTTTCTGCCGCTCTTTGCTGATTTCGCTTCGACACGCCTACATTCTTGTTTATAGTGTATTAAGCTAATGAATAATGAGAATAAAAATTACTTGACTTCTTGTTTCTATGAAAACTCAAAATAATAATTTTCTGTCGGCAATCTTAGAACAATCAAAGCTGGGCGTGAGGGACTGTTTAAAAAAAAATCTTTCCTCAGGTATTCTAAAGAGTGTTTTTCTTTTATGACTGCTAAAAATGAAATTTTGATCATAATTCATGTTGCTTTCACAATCATGTATTTCTAAATTTTTTGCTTCGATACACCCAAGGCTTCGCGCTCGATTATATATTCACCTCGCGCCACGCGCTCGGACATATTTAAATCGCGCTTTACGCTCGGTTTCTCTAGATTTTTGAACTTCGTGTTCGACTTTGATGGAAAGAAAAAGTTTATTTGCAAATATTATAAAATTATCAAAACCTCTACATGTGAAGTGATTATTAAATTTGTTTTTATTTTATAATGAAATGGAACTTTATTTACTCAAAGTTCTATCGACCTTAAGGAACACATTCTCATCCAGACACTCGTGCTTCGCGCTCGATATGTGAGTTGGAAATCATTTGAACCTTGCGTTCCACGCTCGCTTCTGTGCACCGTATGATATAAATGAAAAAGTCACGAATAAAATAAAAACTACGCATCTTATCAAAAAGTGAATAATGACAAATTTGGAGATCATTTTTGGGTGCATAATTTTTTTCCATCCATCTTTGGTCGTATCTTGCATAGTTTGACAGCAAAATGAAATTATTGACTTTTAGTTATTTTGTTGTGTGATCAAAATTTGGATTTTGGATTTTTCAAAAAATTCAAAAAGTTGTTGAGAAAATATTGTAGGGTGTTCAAAAAGAAACATTTTCCTCCTCTTGACTTTTTTCCATATCGTGCTTTTTTCGGCATAAAATATTCATTTACGTTTGTTTTTTGTAATTTTTAAAATGCTATAACTCCGGTAATTTTCTTTTTATCCGAAAAAGTTATTATGATAAATTGTTCGAGTTTTGGAGTACTATGAAAAGCCGTGCATAGAATTTCCAAATTTTGAAAAAAAATTGTCTCAAAAATTTTCAAAATGTGCTCACTTTTTGAATTTTCATCCAAAATAGTTGGTTAACGAACTTGTTCTCTCTTATTAGGCCCTAAGAAAGTGTGCCAAAGCACAACCCAATCTGATTATTTTTTCGAAAGTTATCGTGCCTACAGACAGACAGACAGACAGACAGACTACAGACAGACACCTTGCTAAAAACCTTTTTTTCTAGCTCAGGGGGTCTCAAAACGTGGAGATTTGATGAAAACTGAGCAAGTCAAATTTTACATAAAACCAATACCTTCTCATTAGAATGAGAATGTAAAAATGTATAGAAAAATAATCTGTCTGATTTAATTGAATTTTAATAAAATGCAGTCAAAAATATATTTTTTTTAATTCCTAGGAGTGAAACATGTTTCAATTTTGATGACATTTTGAACCAAGTTCAACCTTTGACTGTTTCAAAGGAAAAAATTCTTGAAATATCTCATTAAGTCACTGGAATTGATAATTTTCTACATTAGTGTAGAAAATGATCTTAAAAATTAGCCAAAAAACAAGCAGATTTTTTTGTTATTTTTGGACTCGTTGATATTTTTCGCAAACATTAAAATTTGAAGTTTTTTTTTTCAAATAACTCACAATAAAATTAACAGATTGCCTTCAATTTATGCTTCTAGGCTCACAACTTTATCAGCTTTCGTGCAACAATTGGAAGAAAAGTTACAGTTTAATATTATTAAAACTAGAGTCCTTTTTTAAGCTATTGAAAAACAGATGTCCGGAAACTTTTGCACGACAGTGAATATTATTACATTATTTATATAATCTTGTATATGTGAGCGCCCCTGTGTTCGAAATAAAAAGTTTGAAATACATATCCAGCGATTCATGCCTTTTGTACGCAAATTAATTCAAGTCAATTCCGTTTGAATTATTCACTTTTTCGTTCACACTTTAACCCATTAAAACTTTAGCCGAATCTAGCTAAGATAGCCTCAAACTAACTACTGCATCAATGGCGTAGCCAAAAAAAAATTACCCCTGTTTTTTCTTCTGACATTTGCAATTGTTTATAAAAAGTTATTTAAACAAATTACCAAAAATTTCTTTATTTCGGAAAACTAATAGCGGCAATCGATTCTACGGGGAAAATTGCAAAAGAAACCTTCATGACACTTTTTTGTCAGAGTTCAATTTGTTGGTGTAAAATCATTATAAACAATTTCAACCTGTACAAGTGATACCAAGCCCGTTGTATCCCAAGCCAAATCTGGCCCAGATAGCCTCAAACTAACTACTGCATCAATGGCGTAGCCAAAAAAAATTACCCCTGGTTTTTCTTTTGACATTTGCAATTGTTTATAAAAATTTATTTCAACAAATTACCAAAAATTTCTTTATTTCGAAAAACTGATAGCGGCAATCGATTCTACTGGAAAAATTGCAAATGAAACCTCTCTGGCACTTTTTTGTCAGAGTTCAATTTGTTGGTGTAAAATCATTATAAACAATTTCAACCTGTACGAGTGATACCAAACCCGTTGTATCCCAAGCCAAATCTGGCCGAGATAGCCTCAAACTAACTACTGCATCAATGGCGTAGCCAAAAAAAAAATTACCACTGTTTTTTCTTTTGACGTTTCCAATTGTTTATAAAAATTTATTTAAACAAATTATCCAAAATTTCTTTATTTCGAAAAACTAATAGCGGCAATCGATTCTACGGGAAAAATTGTGAAAAAAACCTCTAGGCAAAAAAAAAACAAAAAATTTTTTTTTAGCTATGTTCTAAGGTTTCTTTTACAATTTTTCCCGTAGAATTGATTGTCGCTATTAGTTTTTCGAAATAAAGAAATATTTGGTAATTTATTTAAATAACTTTTTATAAACAATTGCAAATGTTAAAAGAAAAAACAGGGGTAATTTTTTTTTTGGCTACGCCATTGATGCAGTAGTTAGTTTGAGGCTATCTCGGCTAGATTCGGCTTGGGTTTTAATGGGTTCGTTTGGTTCCGTCGTAAGAAATGCTTTCATTTTTATCATTTTCTTTTCGTGTTCACATTTCGTTTACACTTTAATCCCATTTTGTTCCGTCTCACAAGTGCTTTCATTTTTATCACTTTCATATCGTGCTGCGGCGCTGTTTTGCATTCAAACCAGATTTTCAAAAACGACATTCATTTGGATAGAAACGTTTCTATTCAATTCAATCCACGCCTTCTTACCGGGGTAAGTCTTGTGTAACAATTCGGCGTCAGCTACTTTCGAGTAAAATAATAATTTATTCTCCTATAAACATTAATACACAGAGTCACGTTCCCAGTTTCTAATTATCGTAGAAGGTTGTAATAAAGCTGAATATTATTCTAAAATATCAAATAACAAAATCGCTTTACTTTCACATATACATTATTTATTGTTGTTAAAGTTTATGCTTTCTCCGTTGGAATGTATTCGATCTTTATTGCCGTGACGAAAGTCAATTTTCCGGACGCAGCGTGGGGTCGTCTCACATTTTTCGATGGCCATTTTCGTAGGCGTAGGCGGTTACACTGCTTGAGAAACCCCATGCGCTCTTATATAACGCGGAAGAGAGTAATAATAAGTCGGAAGACAAAAAACATGATAAAGGACATAATAAAAATACAAAACATTCAAATTATTAAAATAGTAGGGATAATAAAAAAGGTGAAATAAATCCAAGTGCATAGGATTCCATGGTTCCAAATTTAGGAAACCGAAATTCAAACTATATATCGCGAGAACCCATTACATGCTGCAATCGCGGGAAATTAGGCCACTTTCGACGTCATTATTGATATAATATAGATCAGGGAAACGTATGCGGTTGTTATCAAAGACGGTAATGATCAACAACATCAGAAACCATCAGAATTACTTGACATAGACACAAACGACTCGGACGAAACAAGATTTCACCTTATGATAAATTTTAAAGATCAAGAATTTAGAGTGTTAGTTGATACCGGTGCAACTCGCTCATACATAGGTAAAAAATACTCTAACCCTAACCCTGTATCTACATGGGCGCTCTGTATCCGTGCACTTTCCGTGATTCTCGGTTGATCGGAGCTCGGAGTGCAGGCGGCCAAAAGTTTTGGTCAATTTGTGCGGAGATGAAATGTCCTTAGGTGGCCACTGCTGGTTCGCAAGATGGCTGTCACTGTGCCAGTTTTCGATTGTTTGAAGGGAAAACGTCACGTTTGTGCAAAATAGTGGATTGTGATTATAACCTATAGTTTTAGTGAGATAAATGTGTGTAGAATGGAATGGAACTTTGTGTATCCATAAACGTAATATCTTGGAAGGATGATTTTATTTTATTTTTAAACTAAAAATTGAATTTTTTATTGTAACCCGTAGTGAAGCCTGGTTCAAATTTGTATCTGTTTTGCAAAAACGCGACATTGTGCTTTGAAAACTGGCGCGACGACAGTAGAGTTCTGAAATGCCCGAAATTTATGCTGAGCAAATGCTGTTGAGAATATGCTCAGCATTTAAGATCAAACAGAGCATTTATAGAGCGTTTAAGAAAATTTTAAGCATTTATTGTTTAAATAAACATACATAATAACGAATACATACATTTTTACAAAAACATTCTAAGATAGATAAACGTTTATTTTTCAGCCTGCTGGCCTTAAAATCCATTTTTAAAATCCATTTTTTTTTAAATCCATTTTTTACAGAATTTTCTTGAAACTAACCCTTAAAAACTAACATCCATCCATTTCTTATCTCTGAGCCGCACGCTCTTATCGCCTTGCCTTCCTCTCTTAGCCTCGCTCGCATGTCCCTACTTTTTCGCATTACCTCGCTTGCCAACCTCTGTTTTCGCTCTGATACCTACTACTTATCTACTATTTACAATACTTACATGTTACTGATATCTACTTTCTCTCCTATTTACAATCTTTCCGTCTTCATTCCTCTTCCTTCTTCCTTCTCTTCATCTCCATTTTACCCAACACTCCCTTCACCCATGCTACTGCCCTTTTTTCCCCCTTTTCATGCAACAATACCTACATGCTTATCTCACTTCTTTCCACCTCCACGCACTCCTCCCACCAGTGCTCCACTCTTGCATCCCCCTTTCCACACATTTCACACATCCTCTTCTCGCGCGAGAGCCAGAACCTATTGAAAGCCTCCATGCACCCACACCTCATCCTCGCTATAAGTTCCTGACTTCCTTTCTCTCCTTTCTCACATAAATATTGCGCTCTTGCACTTGGCATAATCCACACATAGTTCCCGTTGAATCTTGACTCTCTTATTCTCTCTTCCCCTTCTGTCTTCTCTCTCTCCCTGCCGTTTTGCTTAACCACGTCGTAAACCTTCCTTCCTCGTGCATCCTTCTCACTTCATCCACCTGCAGTCCATTCATTCTAAAATACCTTTCCCTCTCAGCCTCCATCTTCCCACCCCCTCCCCTGTTCTCCTTTTCCCACCAACACTTCCTAACCAACCTACTTCCCCCCTCTTCCAAAAATTTCTCCTCAGATTTACACGCCCGGCTCCCTGCTAGAATTCCTACACTCGTTCTCCCCGTATCCCTCCTGACAATATACGTGGGCGTCTTCCTTGTCAACCCCAGAGTCCACTTTACATGCCTCTCCTGCGTTCTATTTACCTCTTCACTTTCCTTCCACCCCCACACCTGTACCCCATACAGTAGCACAATCATCACTAGTGAATCAAACAATTTCATTCTCCTTCCAAAATCATCTGTGAATTACTTCTTTCCCAACCCCCACACCTGCCTCATTACCACATTTGCCCTCCTCACTCTCTCTTTTATGTGACCATCCACTCCCCCATTCCTTCGAGACATTAAGCCCAGGTAAACAAACTCTATCACCTCCTGCACCTCATTTCCCTTCCACTTCCACTCCTTTCCCTTATCCCTCCCCCCTCCTCTTCTGAACACCATAACCTTGGACTTTTCCACATTCAGCTCTAACCCTTTTTTATCCAGGTATCTTCTCAACCTCTTCAACATCTCCTTTAAGGCATCCTCGCTGCTTGCCAGCAACACTATGTCATCTGCATACGCTAGTGAACAAATTCTAACCCCTCCTATTCTGACTCCTGCTACCACCCCGGCCTCCAGGTTACTTTCCATATCCGCAATTAACATCGTCAAAAGCGTTGGGCTAAGTGGGCACCCTTACCTTAACCCCCTATCCATCCAGAATCCCTCCGAAATCCCCTTCCCTCCTCTTACCTTGTCTTTGGTCTCTTCATATATCTCCCTTACCCTTTCAATTAGGCCTCTCTCTACTCCCCTATCCTCCATCGCCTCCCACAACCTCCCCCTATCCACCGACAGAAACGCGCCTTTGAGATCCACAAAAAAGGCGTACACTCTCGTCCCCTTCTCCGCTAATTCTTCATCTACCAAGTGCTGCAGCACGTAAATATTGTCGATAGTACTCCTACCCTCCCTAAATCCCGCCTGCGTCTCCGGCAGTATTCCTTTCCCCTTGACATCCTTCCGTAGTCTCTCTGCCACCACCATCGCGTATACTTTATACGCCGTATTCATTAGCGTAATCCCTCTACAATTTTCCTGCCTATCTCTATCCCCTTTCTTATACAGTGGCACTATTAACCCTTCTCTCCACCCTCCTGGGAATCCCTAGCCCCTCCATACTTTCTTCACTACCTCCTTCAGCCTCTCCCTAACCTCTTGTGTACTAAACAGCCATGCTTCGTTCTCTACCCCAACCAGCCCTGCTGCTTTTGACCTTTTCAACTTCCTTATCTGCTTCTCTATCTCCTCGTCATTCATCTCCTCCATCTCTGCCTCCCCCGTTCTTCTACTTCCCCCCTCCTTCTTCCTTGAATCTGAGCCCTGGAAAGATTCTTTGAAAAATTCCCTCCACTCCTCACTGCCTATCTTCTGACTGACCTCCACCCCACGCTTCCTAAACCTGTTTATTATCTTCCAGACGTCCCCCTCTGTCTTAACATTTGCTAACTCCTCTTCCAGATCTTTCTCCTTTTCCTCTTCTTTCTTCTTACCCATTAATCTAAGCCCCTTCCTCGTTTCTACGTACTCCTCCCGTCTCACATTACCCTCTTTCCACTTCTTGTACTTCCTCTTCACCTTCCTTTTCAGCTTTTTACATTCCCTATCCCACCAAGGCTTCACCATGCCTTTCTTCTTCTTTCTAAATACCTTCTTTTACACACACCCTTTCACCTTCTCTTTCAGATCCTTCCATATCTCTTCCACCGACTCCCCTCCAAAGCGTACACTTCATAGCTGCTCCTGATACTTCTCTATCGCCTTCCTCGTCCAGGTCACCCTCTCCCCTATCGAGACTTCTTCCCCACCTTGTCTTCCTCCACCCTCACCCCTTATACACAGACTTAATGGCTGATGGGCTGATTCCACCCTCCCTTCTGCTGCGAATTTTTCCGTCTCCTCCCATCCTTCCATATTCATTACCACATAGTCTATCACCGATACCCCCACCTTACTTACATATGTGTATTCTCCCTCTTCGTCCCCATTTGCTATATCATTCGACACTGCCCACCCTCTATCCTCCATCCAGTCCCTTGGAATCTCCCCCTGCTTATTTATTATCTTATCCTTTGAATTCCTTTCGAAGCTCTCCCCTTCCCTGTGAAGGCCCCCTTCCCTTCCCATCCTCGCATTAAAATCTCCACCCAGTACCACTATACCCTCCTCTCTTTCGCCTAGCAATTCTTCTACCCTTCCTTTAATTCTTTCCATCCCATCCTTATTGCACACTGTCACAAACTTACACGCTATCCCTCCTATTTTTACTTCCCTCATTTTCACTCCCTCCCTCTGTTCCTTTCCATGAACTTCTTCCTCTAATCCATCTCTAACCCCCGTTATAATTCCCCCACTAGCCCTTCCTTTTTTCATCACTCTGACCGCCTCCTGGAGTCTCCACTTATACCCCCTTGGCAGCTTTGGCTCTATCCTGTCCCATTCCTCTCTTTCTACCCGTGTCTCTACCAGTCCCACAGCATCAAATTCTTGTATATACCTCCAGAACTCCTCATCCTTCTTCCTTATCCCTGCTACGTTCCAATACAACACCTTCACTACCCCTCTATCCTGCATTACCCCCACCCCCCTGCTGCCTACGAAACAAATTCCCCTGCACTTCCTTCAACACCTCTTTCTCCTCATCCCACACTCACATTTTCTCGTCTATTTTTATTTTCCGATATCCTACCTTCGCCGATCTCCCTTCACTCCTCTCCCTTCTAGCCCTGTCGTTCAGCATTCTCATCACATCCCTTTTCTTTCTCGTTAAATCGTGATCGATCAAAACTCCCTTGAGCTTCATCCTATTTTTATTTCTCATTACCCCCAACTTTTCTTCCCAGCTCTCCCTCTCCACAACCGCCACTTCCTTGTCCTTTCTCCCCTCCAACTTAACTTTCCCTACCCTGCCTTTAACCCACCCTATGCTCTGTAGCGGCGCTTCCATACACTCTCTTTCTTCCCCGGTCTTTAGCTTCAACCCTTCTACCAAAATATCATTCCTCCTGTCGGCTTTCTATTTTCTCTCCATTCTCAACTCCATTGCCCTTAACCTTTCCCCATCCGCCCTCTCCTCCTTCACACTCCTACGCTCTCCCATTTTCTCTTCTATCATATTTTCTACCCTTTCCCAAATACCTTTAATGTCGCTCCCCCCACCTCTGTCTCCTCCTTCCATTTGCGTCCTGCCCTCCATATTCTCGAACCTTTTTTCCGTCCTTTCCTTCCACACCCTAATTTCCTCTTCCATCAGCTTTATTTTGATTTCTTTTTCTTTCCTTTCCCTCTCTAACCCCTCTACTCTCTCCCTCATCTCTTTCATCTCCTTTTCCCATTTCTCATCTCTAATTCTCATGTCCTCCCTCATGCCTTCCATCTGCTCTTTAGTCCCCTTACGTCGTCCCTCAGCCCCCTGATCTCGCTTATCAGCATACCGAGAGCCTCCTACTCCACATTTTCCTCCATTTTTTGGGGGGGTGTCGTACTAGTTCTCCCACTTTTTTTAAACGGACTCTCTACCACGCTTTTGTCCGGACTCTTTCGGCTGTCTCTCTTCCTCTTCAAGAGATCCTCCCCGTCACTTGCGCTCGACGTTCTCTCCCTCACCATCTCTCTTCCTTCGCTCCCACCGTCCCGCTTTCTCCCACTCCCTGACGCGTCACTAGACACTGAGCCACGCGCTGTTGGCCGTCGTGCAACGTGGAAAATTTTCTCCCCGTCACCGTCACTACCAGTACTCTCACTACCCACCTCCCGCTCTGCCGCCGGTAACTGGGACCTCTCCATGCAGTACCCTCCGCAACAGCCAGATGTCTCTGCAGAATGCTGTCTCTATTGCCACCAAATTTTCCCTTCATTTCCCTTTTTTTTCAATTCCTCACAGCCCTCGCAGACACCCCTTTCCCTCACTTAACATCCCCCCAAATTTTCGAGCTCCACCCTTGACCCTCGAAGGCCCAAGACTCCTGACCACAAATTCCCCCGATTCCTTGCTAACCTAACCTCACTTTCTCAATTTGCTTAAATCCCACCATACACCTACGCTCAATATTACTTTTTATCTCCCCAATTCACCCCACACAACCCTACTCACCTCCTCCGCTTCCACCCTTACACTCCACTCACACCTACCACAAAACTTCCGTAAATCCTCTCACCACCTGACACTAACTACTAATACAGAGTTGCTATACGTTAGTTAATTTCAGAAAGTCAGGAAATGTGAGGGAACGCCTGTCAGAGTTAGGAAATTCTCGATAAATTAAAGTTGAAATTAATTCTATTATTATGATTGAAAATCGCGAATATTTGGTTAAAAATAAATCTGTTTTGCTTCAAGATTCGAACCATTTTGTAGAAAGGTCATATTTTTTGTTCGAATTCAACTATTTTTGGTATGAATTTAAAATCCTCTTTGTGGTTAAAATGTAATTTATCACGTTTTTCGTTGAGAGTTCATCTTTTTTGGTATCAAATTCAACTGCTTAGTTGAAAGTGAAACTACTTTGTTAAAAATTTATTTATTTGGTTGATGATGCATCATTTTAGTTTAAAAACCTTTCATTTGTTGAAAAATTTATTATTTTGTTGATGATTACGTTTTCTGGATGAAAATTAATTGTTTCAACTGAAAACTTCACTCGTACATGTTTGGTTGAAAATTTATCTTCTTAAATTGAAAATTTAAATATTTGGTTTATAATTCCTGTATTGGATTGAAAATTCAAATTTTGCGGGAGAATATTTAATCTTCTTGGTGACTAATTCATCTTTTTGGTTTGAAATTCCTTCAAAAAGTCAAATATTTGGTTGAAAATTCATGTACTATGTTCAAAATGCATCTATTTTGGTAGAAAATGCATCTTATTGGTTGAAAATTGACGTTTTTAGTTAAAACTGTGTTTTTTCTTATTTAGAATTAGTTTTTTAAACTGGAAATATAACTGTTCTATTTTTTGTCGGAAATTTATCTTTTTTGATAGAAATTTAATGTTCTTGGTTAAAAATTAGACTATTTCGTTAAGAATTTACTTTAATTTCATTGAAAATTAATTTTCTTTCTGAAAATTCAACCATTCGATGAAAATTCGTCTTTTTTCGTAAAAGAGTAAAAAAAAAACTTTATTTGTTTGTTTGTTTATTCAGGGAATTTTTCCTTTAAATTTTTATTTTTGATTGAAATTTTAATTTGAATTATTATTATTAGTTTTCGGGGAACTTTCCCTCGATATCGATATAGTACTCTCATCAGACGAAATGTCATCTTTTTAGTTCAAAATTCCTCTCTTTAGTTGAAACTTCAACTGTTTCGTTCAAAATTCGTCATTTTTTGGTTGAAAATTCATCTTACTAACTGAAAATTATCCTACTATATTTTTAGTGGAAAGTTGATCTCTTTATTTTAGCATGTATGTAATCGGTTAAAAATTAATTTTTTTAGTTGAAAATTCACTTCAACTATTCAATTTTTTGTGGAAAATTTACCTTTTTTGATATGAATGTAATCTTCTTCATTAGAAAATTATCTCTTCAGTAAAAAATTTAACTATTCTATTTTTTGTTAAGAATCAATTTCTCTCATTGAAAAAAATAAATGATTTAGTTGAAAATTTTTTTTTATGGATTGAAAATCGATTTGTTAGATAAAAAAATCCTCCATTTGTTCAAAGTTTCATATTTTCGGTTGAAAATACATCATTTGAATAAAAATTAATTTCTTCAGCTGAAACTTCGTTTTCTTTCTAGTTGAAAATTATTTTTTTTACTGAAGATATAACTATTCCATTTTCGCTTGAAAATTTAAATTCTTAGTTTACAATAAATCAATTTTGCTGAAAGCTCGTTTTTTTTTAAATTTACTTTTCTAACTGCAAATTGAAATTTTATATTGTTGGTTTGTAAATTGATTATTTTTAGTTAAAAATTGAATTATTTTATTGAGAATAATTTTTTCGGTTGAAAATTGATTGTTTTAACTTACAATTTAATTCTTCGAGTTTTGGTTAAAAAATCTTTTTTTTCCGAAAAAGACAATATTTTGTTGAAAATTCGTTTCTTTTTTTGTTAAATATCTATTTTCCAGACATTTAAACTATTCCAATTTTGGTTGAAAATTAATTTTTTTTTTAGATATGGAATTTCATCTACTTTGTTGAAAATGAAACTTGCCTGGTAGAAATGTAATCTTCTTGGTTGAAAATGATACTATTTCTTCAAGAGTTTACTTTAATTTTATTGAAAATTTATCTGCTTTCTGTGAAAATTCAACCATTTGTTAGAAATTCGTCTTCTTCTGGTAAAAGAGTACTCTCATTACATGAAATTTTCAACTTTTTTGTTAAAAACTCCTTTCTTTAGTTGAAAATTAACCTGTTTTGTTAAAAATTCGTTATTTTTTTGGTTGAGAATTTTTCTTACTGACTGAAAATTATCCTACTTCATGTTTGGTGAAAAATTCATCTTTTTAGTTTAAAATTTATGTAATCTGTACAAAATATTTTTTTAAAAATAAAATTCACTTCAACTATTCAACTTTTTGTGGGAAATTTACCTTTTTTGATAGAAATGTAATCTTTTTCATTAGAAAATTATCTCTTGAGTACAAAATTTAACTATTCTATTTTTTCTTAAGAATTAATTTCTCTCGTTGAAAAAAAAATAAACGATTAAGTTGAAAATTATTTTTTTTTTCTAGATAGAAAATTCATCTGTTGGATAAGAAAATCCACTATTTGGTCAAAATTTAATATTTTTAGTTAAAAATAAATCATTGTGATTAAAAATTAATTTCTGGAGTTGGAAATTAATTTTTTTATGAAAGAAAAAAATATATTTTGTTCCATATTCCATACACGTGCCCCTCTAACCATAAACGATCTTTGAAGCTTACATGTTCTGTGTCTTGGTATTTTTAAAGCTAAGTTTCTCTCACGGAGTCTGGCATGATTGGGACGTTGTTTTATCAACAAAAGTAAAATATTCACGTAAATACTGAGGAGCTTCATTTCTAGATAGTGTGAATAGCAAGTTGCCCATAAAAAATTGTATTCTTTAAGCCACAGGCAAGGACCCTGCTCTCTCCCGATAAAGAGTAATGTGTTCACTTTTTGACAAATTGTATATAAAACGATAACATGCATTTAGTTCTCGTTCTAGCTTCCCATTCAGTTCATCCATAATATCATCGTAAGCAATACATCCGTAATCTAAGAACGGGAGAATTAGACTCTTAACTAGTGGAATCCTAGTTGAGGTAGGTAAGGAGTCTTTGTTTCTATTTAATTGCTGTAGAATTATGTAGGTGTTCCGAGAAATAGCCATCACATGCTCTTTCCAAGACAATGTACGATTGAGCAAGTATCCTAAATCCTTGTCCGATTCTTGAAAGACAATAGTAACATTACTCACCCTCAAAGGGGGGAGGGCAGCTAGCGCATCCACAGAGGGAGAAGCCGAAGGCCCAATAATAATAGCGTTAGTTTCAGCTGGATTTAAAGCAAGACCGTTATTTGCAGCCCAAAGCACGACCCGATCTATGTACTCCTGGATCTAACTGAGAAGTCTATTCAATTCGGCAGCAGGTCCGGTAAGGTACAATTTGAAATCATCAGTGTATTTAAGATACTTACAAAATTTAAAATCACTTGCAAGATCAGAAGTATACAAGTTAAAAAGCGTAGGTGCGAGTTTGTTTTGAATTTTGGTTGAAAATTTATTTTTTTTTTAGATGGAAATTCATCTACTTTGTTGAAAATAAGTCTTTTTTGGTAGAAAATTAATCTTTTGAGTTAAAAATTCAACTAAAAATTTGAATAAAAGTTCATATTTTTGGTTGAAGATTTATTATTTCAGTTGAAATATCATTTCTTTAGCTGAAAATGTATCTTTTTGACTCGAAAACACAGCTAAAATGTGTTTTAAACATATTTAGAAACAAAATTTATTTTGCATTAACATTAATAATCTTTTAGGTCTTCTTTCTTTCATCATTTAAAATTAGCGCCCTTTTCAATTTGAAGCGATGCATTTTCCTGCTAAATTTAAACAATGTAATTATTATGAACAAAGATAGAAAATACGATTTTTTAAATTCTTATTGAAAATGCTCGTAAATGCTCATTAAATTCTCGAAGCACATAAAGGTCGAGCTCATTCTCGAGAATATTCTCATGCCCATGAGAATTAGTCCGACAGGCATCTTGAGAACCAGCAGTGGCCGCCTAGGGACATTTAATAGAGACTTTGATCTCCGCGCAAAGTAACTAAAACGTTTGGCCGCCTGCACTCCGAGCTCCGATTAACCGAGAAACACGGAGAGTGCACGGATACAGAGCGCCCATGTAGATACAAGGTACACGCTACAAGACGAGCAACGCAACACTGGCATGAGCCAGTCTGGCGTCGGTAGATTAGATAAGCAGGCTAGTCAAAATAAAGAGAGAAAATGCAAGAAAAAAACAAGGATTGTAATAAAATGGAGAGCGAGGGTAAAATAAATACGAATCTGCATACGAAAAATGAAGAAAGAAAATTAGAAACAGAATTTAAAGTCCCATTGGAATTGAATAAAGAGAAGAAGGATCTTAAATGGAAAAAAATTATCGATAAAACAGAAGGAGAAAATGATTTGATAGTAGAAAAACGATTCGCAATAAGAACAAGTAATTAGTATAATTTGAAAAATTTTGTATTAAATAAGAATATTACACGCGTGAAAATAGAAGGGAAGAAAAATTTGGAACTTTGCAACGAAATTTCGGAGGGAATAGTAGAATTAAATGAGGCACAGAAAGTGCAATTAGAGAACTTGATTAAAAGAAAAGTAATAGATCAGGGAACACAATGAAAACCGACAAACTTAGCTAGCCATAAAATAGATGTCTAGGGACATTAGCCAATTGAACAAAATTATTATTCTGTATCACCAAAAATAAGGGAATTTGTGGATGAGGAAGTAGATAGACTTTTAGGAGAAAAAATAATAGAACCATTCAATAGCGACTGGTCAAAACCAATAGTAATGATAAAAAAAGCCTCAAGGAAAATATAGATTTTTTCAGATTTTAGGAAAGTTAATGAAATAACCAAGAAGGACTTGAACCTAATTCCTATAATGTCGGAAATTTTGGACACATTAAGGTCGGCAAAATACATGTCCAAACTCGATCTTTGGTCAGCATATCACCAGATACCGCTGGACGAAGAATCAAAACCAATTACAGCTTTTATTGTTTCGGTCAAAGGAATGTATCAGTTCAAGAGAATGCCATTTGGATTAACAAATGCTCCTGCTACATTCCAGCGCCTGATGGAGAAAAAATAACACCAAAATTAAAACAGCATGTGCTTCGCTACTTTGATGACATAATGGCAGTTTAAAACAATTTCGAAGAACATTTAAAATTTTTGGAAATTGTTTAAAAAAAAAATGCAGGTTCAACAATAGGTTTGGAAAAATGTGAATTTGGTTGTTCCGAAATGAAGTACTTAGGATTTAAAGTTAATGAAAAAGGATGACAAGTAGATGAGGATAAAATTGAACCTGTTTTAAATTTCCCAATGTTATGTACCGCGAAACTTGTTGTCGATGTCTGTTAAACTATAATATTCAATCAATGTTTCGATACCTGGAGGCTTCCACAAGCTGCCGAATTTACTATTACGTTAAATTCTTTTTTATTAATGGGATCGTAATTACTGCTCTCGGACTGAGAGTACCATGGTTGCCATGTTTATTCCTGGGGGAGGGGAGATGACTTTAAGAAGAGACAAAAGTTCTTGTTGAATTTCTCTTTTGCACTTTTAAAATTATAAATAACTTTATTCAAATATATATATATATATATATATATATAAACGATACACTTATTTGTACATTACCCCTTTTGTGGTTTAATTATTACCACTTTCCAGGAAAATCAGTTGTAGAAGGAGAGAGAGAGATTCTTTTCTCCCCTTTTGATACTTTCCGTGAAAGTGGGCGTTCTCAAAATTTATCCTCTTTTCACCTGCGCGTCACACACATGAACTTCTTGTCTTTTTAGTTCTTTTATAATTACTTTGGAAGAGAAATAGATTGCGTCTAACAAGAAGAGCGGCAGTACCTTTAAAAAACCTCCTCTTCTCTATTTTTCTTTCTGGGTAATTATAAATCAGAGTTTTTCTCAGAAATTTCCTCTCTCGTTTTGAGATTCGAGAGAAGAATATTTCTCCGTGATGTTTGTCACGGTGTTCCGTTCCTTCTTTGCACGAGGCTTTAAACGGGTTGTTCTGTATTTAAAAGTTTTGCAAACAAACTCGCCGAGCGATTTCCCTTTTCAAATTAGGGGTTTTACGTCCGCACGGCACTAATAGAATTGATGAACTATTAAAGAACCGATCCCGGACCGCAGACAGGCGATTATAACTTTGACTTTTTTTGGAAAAAGATACCGAGAGAAGAACTGTTTGCTGGTACGTTCTTCCTCAGACTGCGATTTTGTTTCAGCTCATCGGCTATTGGTAAACTCGTTCGATGGGAATTTTTGATGATTTGGAAGTTGAATGTACGGAAAGATGGAATTCGCTGACTAATATTCACTGCAATATTCGCCCAAATTGATTGAACGCTTTTTATAGCTGTTGTCAGCAATTTGGCAATTCGAAGTCAAATTTACGTGTGACAAGAATATTTGCAACAGGGTTTTTGCAATAGATTTTTGTGCAATAGAATTCTTGTAGTAGAATCCGCTGAATTAAATAAATTCATTTTTTTTATGTTTCCTTGCCTTAAGTTGACAATTAGGAAATGCTTTAGTTACTTTGATTCAGCATTTTATGCATATTGGTATTCCATTAGAACGCATGGCAGTGTTTACCATCAGTCAGCTTAATTGGAATGTTGTAAAATTGGATGTGAAGAAACGAAGGAGGAACATTGAATTTAACCACAAGCCGGCAAGCGCATACGTGTGCGTGACAATGCCCCACGTTTATAGCAAAGCGAAAGACCGGATTGCAAGTTGTGTATGTGAGCGCAACTTTTCTTCCGTTTTCTTCTCTCTTTCCTTCTACGTCCTTTCTTTGTAAAATCGCTTACTTCCTATCATTATATTTATAAGTAATAGCTTCTAGACTTTGACGATTAATGGATGACAATTGATGTTGGTATGCTTTCTTTACTTTTGTAATGAAGCATCTATAAATTTTTCGGTTTAGAATAATTAAATTTATTTATACAGAAGACGTGAGTAATCACGAGGCATCGTCGGATTACTCAGTGTATGAAGAATATGCATGTATCCGCGTATACTCATTTAGCTGGACTTTAAATTTGACTGGTGTTCGTACATGCTAGCGTACGATCCAGCTTATGCGTCTCTCTCTTATTCTCTTCTTCTATATCTCTATCCTCTATATGACATTTCATCGCTACTCGGATACATTCATATCTACATGCACTAATGAAGTTTTAATTAAGAATTGGATACCTGGACACCAGTTCTATTCCTGCTTTTAATCATACTTTCATTTCATTTATTTTTATAATTAATTAATGCTTGAATTTACGCATGTA
>CAKNXH010001894.1:0-13613 GCA_932178445.1 Andricus quercusramuli | reverse complement strand
AAATTTCCTTTTAATGTACAGTCAATTTACATTAATATTCTTCGTCTTCATGTTATTGGAGGAAAATGCACCAATAATATCAACGCGATGTTAACTTCCATTCAAAAGAAAATGGAAGAAATTAAAACATTGTCTACCAGTGCGCAACCAACACATTTTTTAACGAACGATTAATTTATTGTTCATATTCATGTTTGTTTTCCAATATGACCTAGTTCTTCACTGTTTTTCAGGAATCATAGCTGTCTGAATTCAAAATTGTTAAAATTCTGATACTACTGTGCTCTACACTGTCTGTTCTTTCTCTCTCTAATGCCTCTCTTTCTAATTACACCTGCTACTGCTTGCACTATGGTTCGTACCCATGGTTCGCTGCTTGCTTCAGGAAGACTTTACTGCCTGGACTCGACTCGGGCGGAACAATAGGCCCCCAACGAACACGTTAAGGGGCTGAAGGTGAACCATGGAGTAACTTTTAGTCAAAATAGTGATATAGATACTGTAAATTCAGTTCTTTCCTTATCTTATGGTCTCATTAAAGCGCACAAAGTTGATTATCCACTAACACCTGTAATATCAACAATAGGTTCTCCGACAAGAAAATTAGAAGAATTACTCAGTAATATCATTAAAAAAACAATTACAATTTCGAAAAACTCAGTAAAAAAAGCACAGTTTTTCTTAAACTCATTGAAGGAATTACAATATTCCTCATGATTGCATCCTTGCTTCTTTCGATGTAATTGCTATGTTCCCGAACATTCCTTTAGATAAAGTTGAAGAATCAATTAAAAAAAGATGGGATTACATAAAACAACACACTAAAATTCCATTTAAAAAGTTCGTTGAAGCAATCGATTTTGTTTTTCATTCCATTTATTTTCAATTTTATAGCAAATTTTATAAACGAAAATTTGGAACAGCAATAGGATCTGTTCTCTCACCTATTTTAGCAGAAATTGTCACGGGAGATTTAGAAAATACAGTTTTCAACAAAATGGAAAATTTGATTAATGACAAATTAGAAAAAGTAGGATTTAAATGCCTTTTCTATGCGAGATACGCCGATGATTCCGTTCTTTGTGTAGAAGCAAGTAAAATCAATATACTACTAGATTAATTTAACAGTATACATCCCAGATTACAATTCAATTCAGAAATAGAGAAAGAAAATAAGCTAAATTTTCTAGATTTAACTCTGATTAAAACAGATGATGGTAAAATTATAACAGATTGGTACAGAAAACCGTCATTTTCAGGACGAACTTTGAAATTTTTGTCAAATCACCTAATACAAATGAAAATTGCAATTGTTAAAAATATGGTGGATAGGGTTATACACTTATCAAATCAAAGTTTCCATAACAGAAATATTGAAATTTGCAAACGGATCCTTTTTTGGAACCATTGTCCACCATTGTTCATTGAAAAACACATGAACAACAGAGTCCATCATATTAGTCAGAAAGAGAACAATTTACTCAACACAGAAACTAGAGAATTTGCTAGAAATAACATGGTTGTTTTACCTTATTTTGATAAAATTTCAAAGTCCTTGAGATTTTTACTGAGAGAAATGCGTTTACATACAATATATAGAATTCCATTCAAAAGTAACAGAATTGTTAACTTGGGAAAAGACGTACGTGACAAACTAGAAAAACAAAATGTAGTTTATAAAATAAAATGTAGGAGTTGCAAGGCAGTTTATATAGGCCAAACTAGGAGACCACTAAGACTAAGGAGAGATGAACATCAGAATAATCTTCGAAGGAGTCAGAAATACCATAGTGTGTTGTCAAAACATATGATCACACATGGACATGAGTTCGATTTCGATGGAGCTAGAGTCCTATATAATGAAAGAAATGAAAGGAAAAGAAAATTCATGGAAATGTTATACACAAAAAGAGAGGGAAATAATGCAATCAATTTAAAAAAAGACCTTTCAAAATATAACAAAGCTTTTGATAGTTTCATCAAATTTTTATAGGACACCTTTTAAAAATTATAAGGTTCTGTTCATTCTCAATCAAGACAAGTATTAATTGGCATGAAGGATTTCCGAAATATTACGGATTGACACGTAGACTGAAAATTTAAATTTTATAATTCGTCGAAGAGGAAAAAATTAAAATGTACATACATTATTAATATTAAGCATAAAATAGATAAATGTTTTCGTAGTATCCTATATAATTATACCCTGATGAGGAGATCTAAAGGATCTCGAAACATGTTGGTCCCAAAAGTAGTCTCTAATTAGCCGATTAAAGCGTTGTTTGGAAACATATTTTGAGGCCATTCTATGCAATTCTGTTTGCATATATTGAGCTTTTCGAATATGTTTTTTCAAAATAACTTATCTTTGGATTCATAATGTTTCTGAGTATTTTTGTTCAAAAATAGTATTTTTGCACAGATTGACTTGATAATATTGTGTTTCTAATTTTCTTCTTAAAAAGTTTTGATACATTTTTTATTTTTTATACATTTTTAATATTCGATAGGTAGGTACTTCTGTAAATTCTTCAGGCATATAATTCTATAGATATACTAGCGGACCCGAAACGTTATCCTGTACACACGTCTTAAATTTGAAAATGTTGAACTTTCTACATTTTCCAGTGGACTGAATTGTGAATCTAAACCATTCTCGAATCCACTGAAACACACACACACAATTTAATTAAAATCGGTCCAGCCGTTTAGGAGGAGTTCAGTCACATACACACGAAAAGAAGAATTATAAATATATATAAAGATAGAAAAAAATTGGTGAATATTAATTCATGTTTTCACATCTTGGTTGAATTGAATGAAATAATTATTCTTCAAATCAAATAGTGGGATTTTTAACCAAAAAGATGAATTTTCAACTAAAATGATGAAACTTTAATTGCAATTGTTGACTTTACGACTGAAAAGATGAATCTTCCACCAAGAAGATTGATTTTCAACCACGGAAAAGAATAACTTTCAACAAAATACACAAATTTCCGAGGGGCCGTTCACTGGAGGAATCAGTGATTTTCCTCACTTAGAATCGATGCAGAATCAGGCACTCGTCAAAAGATCTTTTAGAAATATGTGGGAATCAGTTTGATTCCGTAGAATCTTAAGAGATCGATTCTGAAAGTTTGAAAAATGTGTTCATCAGCAAGATTCAGAAGAAACACCGGGAATCAGTGAGAATCGCCAAGGATCACTCGGAATCGCTACGATTCCGTGCAGACTCGGGCAGACTCGGGCGAGTCAGCTTGAGTTAGCTTGGGATCAACGCGTTAAAGCACGTCAAGTGTGCAGTTTCGAACGCAGGCTACACATACGATAATGATAAGTGTCATAATAATGAATTTTTTATAATGAAATTTCAATTTTTAATATTCTTCTTCATGAAATATAATTAGCCTAATTCTAAATGTAGATGCTTAACATAAGTCCGACACAATGTGTACTTTCAGAGCACTAATATCGGTCCGCATCGGTATTTTACAAACAAAGCTTGACTAAGCAGGCAAAGGAGAGAATGCGTTTTAGGAAATGAAATAGTTTGAAGAATGAATCAATAAATTTTTTAAATGTTCGAAATTATATCATTTTTAAGCAATTTTAGGTTGAAACACTACAATTAAAGGATTTTGCACTGTTATTCAAACATTCAATTAAAAAAATGTCACTTATAAATTAAAAATTAAAAAACAAATGAAACAATGCAAATTTTTAAGTTTGCATTCAACATTCTGAAATTGTAATGATTCGAGGCTTATTTTATTTTAAATAATTCAATTTCAATTTGTTTATTTCTGAATATTTCATTTTTACTTTATTATTTTTAATTTATTATAACAGATATAGCGAACCCCAAAGCGTGTCCAGAGTTCTTCCAGAGAAATTTGTAAGTGTTCAAAATTATATCATTTTCAAACTATTTTAACTTGAAAGCAGTACAATTTAGTGATTATAAGTTGTTTCTTTAAAAATCTCAATTGAAAAATGTCATTTACAAATTGAAAATTAAAAAAAATGAAAATGCAAATTTTAAAGTTTACATTCAGCACCCTGAAATTCGCACGATTCGAGGTTTATTTTAAATAATTCAATTTTATTTGAAATTGAATAAAAGCATTTAATTATGAATATATTAATCAAAATGTTTTTGAAAATTGAAAAAAGATTTTGAAGTTTCAATCGGATGCAAACATTTCATTAATTACTAAGGCTTTCGAATTAAAATATGTAATTTTTCAAAATGAAAAATAATTTTGAATTTTCCCAGGAATTTAGGACAATTTTTTTATTACCTGAAAATCTTTCAAACTCCTTAAGAAGCTTCTAAATTTTATTTTGAAAATCTTGAAAAATCTATATTCTGTTTCAAATAATTGATTAACTATTGTGTACATTAAAATTACACAATTTTACTTTAGAATAGAATGTTTTTTTAAATAGAAAAATTCAAATTAACACTGTGACGTTCAAAGTTTAAGTTTAGCTCTGTGAAATTTTAAAGATTCAAGGGTTTCTGTTTCAAACAATTCAGTTTTAAATTGTTTAGTTATGAATATTCTATTTTTATAATTTTTTATTTTAAATGAACAGTCAAAAAGTATTAAGTCACTGAAGAATTGTTATTTTCTTTATTAAAAAAATTTCAGTTCGAATGGGTTAAAAATGGAATATTTTAGATTGAAACAATATTTGAATATTATTTTCAATTTAATAAAAGTGTTAAAAGTAGTTGATAAATTTTCAATCGGACGTTTATATTTGTCTACCTACTAAGTTAAATGGAAATAGTTAAAATTTATAACGTTAATACCTGTAAATTATTCAATGTTAAAAAATATTAAGAATGCAATTCAATCTCGAATTCTTGTACTACAGCTCCATTTTTGAAATTGTTAATTAGTTTTTATTTACAGAAGTTTTTTGTCAACAAATATTAATTTCTAACGCTGTTCGTTCTGTATTGTTTAAGTCTTCAAAACTGCATTTTAAAAACGCTCCATAATATATATCATAAAATGGTTTCATAACTAAAAAAGTCAACAATTGAACTTAGCGTTTAAAAAAAAAGTTGAAATCAAACTTATTTTAAATTTCATGATATATCATATGACATGAAGTTCGTGATATTTCAATTGAATGGTTAGATTTTTCTTTCAAAAATTTGTAAAATTCCCAGTCACAAAATAAATTCACTGTCTTTTCCCCTTTTTTCCTAGTCTCCAAAAAATTCCCGGTCATTTCTGGGTTTCCCTGGTTTCCCAGTCCAGCAGGCTACCCTGAGAAATACATGCAATTAAACATGTTATGTAATCGGGTTAAAAATGCCCCTCCCCCCCCCCCCCACATAACAGATCGTAGCGAAACACGAACCCCGTCCTTCTACTTTTAATGCTACGCAATATGTAAACGCTCCCCTAGTGTGGTTGATGTGTTTTAAGGTAGTTGAATAATTCAAGGAAGATATACTTTAATAAACTTTTAATAAATGAGGTTGATAGTTCAGATAATTAGACATTGCTCGTTGGTGTCGGGTGGTAGAATGAATAATGGTCACCACGCAGGTCAGTGACAACTAGCGTCGCAAGTCCCCATAATTTTAAGGGTGGGGGCGAAAACTCAGGGCCCGAAGGCGTGTACAAAATTCGACGATTCCGGAAAGAGGCGAAAACTCTCGAAGACATTTACACAAGATTGTAGAGTTGTATGAATTGGTAAATTACGGTACATTGAGATTTAGATAAATGAGACGAACCTGAAGGGCCTGAAGAGAGAGTGCGCATACCTGACATTGTCAAGAGATTAGGACTGAGTCCTCGATATTTCGAATATTGTCATCTGGAGTGCAAATAACTAGTCATAATCATAAACTCAGAAGGCTAGAGACTAGAGCTAGAGAGTAGTAAAGATTATCCTACAAAACTCGACGAAAGCACGTTTCAAGCAGATGTTAAAATTTCTTATTCTAAAAATTGCGCAGCAACATGCCGGCCCCTTTGAACTGTCCATGTTCAAAAATATCGATTACGGTAGTAATATCTATATAAATCGGTAATAAGTCAGAATAAAAATATACATTTCATACAAAGATATGCAGAATAGAGATAAGTGATGACAACAATATAATGATACGATAATAGTTAGTAAATAATAGTGAATACTAGTTGAATATTTCACATGGACGTTAATATTATAAGACGTCGATTGGAAGTGGAGACAGTTTTCTCACAGTAAGCTTGTACTGTCCATGTGCAGTTTTTACGATGACTACACGGATTACTCCGTCTTTACCTGGGATAACTGAAATCACGCGACCAAGGGACCATCGCATCGGAGGCAGATTCTCATCGCGAATAGTCACAATTGTACCGATACGAATGTTTGTAGTGTGTCCCTTGTGCCACTTTTTACGCACGGTTAATTCATGCAGGTATTCTTTATGCCAGCGGGTCCAAAAGTGCTGTTTCATTTGTTGGACCTGCTGCCAAGACGATAGCCGACCTGACGGTATTTTCAACAAATTGTGCTCAGGCATACTGGTTATTGAATCACCTATTATAAAGTGACCAGGAGTTAAGACTGATAAATCGTTAGGATCAGAGGATACAGGTGTTAATGGACGCGAATTCAAAATACCCTCTATCTCGGTTGCAAAGGTTGTAAACTGCTCATAGGTTAAAAGTGTTTCTCCGATAACACGTACTACATGGTGCTTGAACGATTTGACAGCTGCCTCCCAAAGTCCACCAAAATGAGGTGAACGAGGAGGAATAAAATGCCAATTGATATTATCATCGGCTAGACTGCGAGATATTTCATCGTTGTTTTCAGGAGATTTCAAAAAATTAAAAATTTCGGTAATTTCACGTTGAGCACCCTTAAAGTTAGTACCGTTGTCAGAGTAAAGATCAGAGCTTTTTCCGCGTCTGGCGAAAAATCGTTTCAAACATGCTAAAAAGGCTTCGGTAGTCAGGTCGCTGACGACTTCTATATGCACGGCTTTAGTCGCGAAACACACAAAAACGGTAGCGTAAATCTTGACCTTGTTTCGATTTCTAAGTTTCTTTTCTTTTATATGAAAGGGCCCACAATAGTCGATTCCGGTATGCAGGAAGGCTCTTTCGAATACAGTGCGATTTTTTGGAAGTTCACCCATTATGTAATTAGGAATTCGCGGGTTCGCTCGGCAGCAAATTACACATTTGTGAATTATATTTCTCACTGTGGATTTACCGTTAATAATCCAGTATTCGTTCCGAATATCACCAAGGGTAGCCTGCGTACCAGCGTGAAATAGTTTCATGTGTCGATCATGAACGATAAGATTTGTCACACGGTGATTTTTTGGTAGAAGAATCGGATGCTTTTGCGAATAAGATGACTCAGATTGGCAAAGTCTACCGCCAACTCTGAGAATACCTTCGGAATCCAGAAAAGGAGCGAGATTCGTTAATTTCCTCTCAATTTCCCTTTTATGCGCGAGTATTTTTATTTCTTCAAAAAATGATTCACGTTGTAAAAGTTTTATGACACACATTTTTGCCTTTTTTATTTCGATTGCAGATAGATGGCCTTTTATGTCTTGTTTGCGGATCTTAATGTCAATTAAGCGCTGGCAATAAGCTACCACGTGTATGAGTTTCGTGAAAGATCCCGATTTTTCAAAGAGTTTTCTCGCGGTATCGTTCGTGTAAGTTAAATTCGCAAAAGGTTTGGGTTTTCGCTTTCCGGGAAGTTTCTCGGGTAGTAAGATTGATTCAGGCCAATTATTTTCGTCATCATTAATCCATGATGGGCCATTTAGCCAGCAAGATGAGTTTATAAATTCCTTTGGAGAAAGACCTCGCGAAATGAGATCTGCGGGATTGTGTTCTGTGCGCACATGGCGCCACTCGCAAGAAGGGGTTAGCGATTGGATTTGCGCGACTCGATTTGCTTCAAACGTTTCTAAGGTGTGCGGAGAACTTTGAATATAATGCAATGTGATTGTTGAATCGGACCAAAGAGTTGTTTTTTCAATAAATATTCTACGCAAGGCATGGGAAACCGTTTTGAATAATTTAGATAATAGTAGCGCAGCACGGAGCTCGAGACGCGGTATCGTTTGTGTTTTTACAGGCGCGACTCTAGATTTTGAGCATAATAATTTTGTATAGTGTGAACCGGATTTAACAGTCGATCTGATGTAAATGCAGGTTCCGTATGTATTTTCGCTTGCATCACAGAATCCGTGCATTTGCAAGGTGACAAATTCATTGGCCACAACCTTTCGATTAATTTCGATTTCATCTAAGAGCGCTAATTGATCTCGATAATCGAGCTAAGCTATTTGTATGTGTTGTGGGACAGCCTCGTCCCAATCTAGTTTCAATAGCCATAATGATTGCATAAGGATTTTTGCTTGAACGATAACAGGTCCCAACAGCCCGAGTGAATCGAACAGTTGAGCGATTTGAGAAAGTATGGTTCTTTTTGAGACAGACGCATCGTCTCTTGATTGATTCACGGTATAAACGATTGAATCGGGATTGGGATTCCAATAGACACCAAGAGTTTTAGTTTTGTCGCTTAGATTTAAACAGAGATAAGGATTATCCGATTCCTGAGATAAGGCAGATATTATCTCGGACTCATTGGAAACCCACTGTCTAAGGTTCATGCCACCCCGTCGCGTAGCTTGAATTCATTCTTTTACTAACTGCTTCGCGCTTTCGATAGATTGTGCCCCCGTTAAAAGATCATCCATATAAAAATCCTCCTTTAATGCGACCGAAGCAATCGGAAAGGAATCGGATTCATCAATGGCTAATTGTGTTAATGAACGTGTTGCTAAAAATGAGGCGGATGAGGTACCATAAGTGACGGTATTTAGAGTATAGATTTTGATTGGTTGATTAGGATTTTCTCGCCATAGAATTTTCTGATATTTACGATCATCGCGGTGCAATTCGATTTGCCGATACATTTTCTCAATGTCGGCAGTTACAGCGAATATGTAAGAGCGAAAGCGTATGAGTAAGGAGAAAAGATCGTCCTGAATACTGGGACCTATCATAAGCGTATCATTCAGGGATAAACCAGTTGAAGTTTCGGCAGATGCATTAAAAACTATTCGCATTTTAGTAGTTAAACTTGACTGTTTGATTACTGAGTGGTGGGGTAAAAAATAGCCGTCGCTTGCAAGGCCAGTTTTATCTTCGGTCATGTGACCCAATTCCTCATATTCTTTTAAAAAGGCGGTATATTGATCCTTGTGATCGCGATTTTTTGATAAGGATCGTTCTAACGAGTAAAATCTTTTGAGCGCTTGTTTATGCGACTCCCCAAGTTCGCTCACGTTGTCTTTAAAAGGAAGTCTGACGATATACCGTCCGGAAAAAGGGTCGCGAGTTGTGTTTTGCTGATAGTGCTTTTCACAAGCACTTTCCTCGTTTGATAAAAATTTCTCGTGTGGGGCGTTTTCAATTTCCCAGAATTTTTCGATATTTCGATTTAATAGATTAAGAGACAGATTGCACCTTGCTACGTTTGAATAACTTGATTCCGATAATTTACCACCTATAATCCAGCCGAGTTCTGTTTTTTGTAAGATCGCGTTTCCATTCGATAAAGGTAATTGACCGACGCAGAGTAATTGCAGAAAGATTTCTGCACCAATTAAAGCATCAATCTCTCCAGGTTTATGAAACTCTGGATCTGCAAGACGTATATTAGACGGTATTTTCAATTCTACCCTATTTATTTGATCGCTTGGCGAGAGATCATTGACTTCTGGTGTTATTAAAAACGATAAATTTGCAGAGTATTTGTCAAGCCGCGACTGAATGGTCGTGCGAGTCAATTTCTCTACAGTGGAGCTCATTTGATTCACCCCACCGAGAGGAATGTCTACCTCGTGTTGTTTCAGACCTAGTTTTTTGGACATTTCCTCGGTTAGAAAATTGACTTGTGAACCACTATCAAGGAGAGCCCTGCACGCGTGAGGATTTCCCTTGTTATCTAAAATGTGTACGATGGCTGTGGATAATAAGACACGTGAGTGCACGGAGTTGTGTAAGCTAGTAAAATTATCCTTCGCTTCAGATTTTTCCCCGTTGTGATCTAGATGTAATAGAGTGTGGTGTTTTTTATTACATGTCTTACACATACTAGCGTTACAGTCAACCACTGCATGATTAGATCTAAGACAGTTAAAGCAAAGATGTAAATTTTTTACCAGATCTATACGTTCCGATACGGTAGCCTTCACTAATTTTTCACAATTTTGTGTGAAGTGTGAATCCTTGCAAATATGGCAAAATGCCCTAGTTTGAACGGAATACGCGGACACTGGATGATTTGAATTTGATTGATAATGGCGTGGACGATTTCCAACGCGATTGTGATTTTCATTACGCGTACCGATCTTTTCCTGGTTTCTCGTCTTTCGTTAGAGTTTTATTTGTTTCCAATATCTTCTCTCTACAATGTAAAAATTCCAGTAAATTTTCCATTGTCGGGGAAGCATTAGACTGAATATGTTCCTTCCATTTCAAGCGAGTTTGATAATCTAGTTTGGAGGTCATCGCGTAAATTCGAAAGGCCTCAAGAAAAGGCTTATTTAGAGCCTCTAATGCTCGATAATGTTTCGTTATGTTATTTAATAAATCTCCGATAGAAGTAGCAGAAGCATTCTGACAAATAGCTAAGTCAAAAAATGATTTAATGTGATTATTAATAACCGCTGTAGGATCGTCATAGTATTTTTCTAGAATCTTCCAGGCAACTTGATAATTTGCGTCGGTTGTTTCGAGAGACTCTATTCTATCAGCTGCCTTTCCAGTTAGGCATGAGCGCAAGTATACGAGTCTTTGGCAATCGGTGAATCTCTTATCATTGTGAACAGAAGATTTGAATGCATCATTAAACCCTGGCCACTTTTCGTATGACCCACTGAAAGACGGTAAATTTAGTGCAGGTAATTTAATATTAATGGAATGTTCGCTTGATTGAGAAAATGTGCCCGAAGCCCCGATCACAGAATTTGGGTTACTCGTACTATTAAATTCTCGCGAAGTCGACTCGTTTAAGACTGCATTGACAATTGGAACGATCGGTTCCTTTTCGTTAATCAAACGTTGCGCTTTTGCACATGCTACCGAGAGTCTATCTTCGAAGTCGCCTCTCTCTGTATACTCGTTATCGATTAAACCATCCGATACTAATATCTCGATTTGTGATTGTTTGTCTTCATAATTCTGTTTTAACACTGCCGATTCTGTGAGTTTACCCTTTAATTCAATTAAATCTATTCGATCAGAAGGTTTTTCTAAAAATTGTTCGAACCGCGTGAGTTTAGATTTGAGAGCGCCTCGAAGCCTGTTTAGATCCTTGATATTTGTTGTATTAGACATTTTTCCTATTTTTTATGTTACCGAGAAGAGGTATATTCAATGGAAAAGGTGGATATTCAGTCACATTATAGTAAAATGATTCAAAACCAAGCATGCGAGACTTACCCCTTGGGAGAGCTGGCGGGGAGAAAACTACACAGATTTGACTAATTTATAGATAAATATAACCGAAGGAAGATTACAGCACTAACACTTTAACTTTCACAGATACACTGCGTTTTTTTTTTAACACGCACTAACTGTGGCACTACGGATGATTCTGCTCGTTGCTCGATAACTGCACATTAGTAGAGGATGACTTGAAGATTCGGCTGCTTTGATTCAATTTTTATGATTGAATCATTGTTGATCTCGTTGACCGTCTGGTTGTTGCACTCGTTCTCGTTCCACTAGATATTCATTGTCGTTCAGCTGGATATTCGTTCTCGCTCGAATAGATATTATTTCTCGTTCAGATATATATTCGTTCTCGTTCAAATAGATGTTCGTTCTCGCTCAGGTAGATATTCGTTCTCGTTCAGAATTTGTTCTCGTTCAGATAGGTATTCGTTCTCGTTCAGATGTATGTTCGTTCTCGTTCAGAATTTGTTCTCGATCAGATAGGTATTCGTTCTCGTTCAGAAGTATATTCGTTCTCGTTCAGATAGGTATTCGTTCTCGTTCAGATGATTTCATCAGGGTATATCTTCACTCAAATTGTAGATAGATTGTCGTTCACGTTCTCGCTCACTTGAGTGTCAAAGAAAAATGATGATTCGCTCATCAATTTGATAAGTTAGGCTGATATTGTCCATCCATGGGCAATAAATCCGTTTCCAAGGACCAAAGATGATGTGTTTTAAGGTAGTTGAATAAATCAAGGAAGATATACTTTAATAAACTTTTAATAAATGAGATTGATAGTTCAGATAATTAGACATTGCTCGTTGGTGTCGGGTGGTAGAATGAGTAATGGTCACCACGCAGGTCAGTGACAACTAGCGTCGCAAGTCCCCATAATTTTAAGGGTGGGGGCGAAAACTCAGGGCCCGAAGGCGTGTACAAAATTCGACGATTCCGGAAAGAGGCGAAAACTCTCGAAGACGTTTACACAAGATTGTAGAGTTGTATGAATTGGTAAATTACGGTACATTGAGATTTAGATAAATGAGACGAACCTGAAGGGCCTGAAGAGAGAGTGCGCATACCTGACATTGTCAAGAGATTAGGACTGAGTCCTCGATATTTCGAATATTGTCATCTGGAGTGCAAATAACTAGTCATAATCATAAACTCAGAAGGCGAGAGACTAGAGCTAGAGAGTAGTAAAGATTATCCTACAAAACTCGACGAAAGCACGTTTCAAGCAGATGTTAAAATTTCTTATTCTAAAAATTGCGCAGCAACATGCCGGCCCCTTTGAACTGTCCATGTTCAAAAATATCGATTACGGTAGTAATATCTATATAAATCGGTAATAAGTCAGAATAAAAATATACATTTCATACAAAGATATGCAGAATAGAGATAAGTGATGACAACAATATAATGATACGATAATAGTTAGTAAATAATAGTGAATACTAGTTGAATATTTCACATGGACGTTAATATTATAAGACGTCGATTGGAAGTGGAGACAGTTTTCTCACAGTAAGCTTGTACTGTCCATGTGCAGTTTTTACGATGACTACACGGATTACTCCGTCTTTACCTGGGATAACTGAAATCACGCGACCAAGGGACCATCGCATCGGAGGCAGATTCTCATCGCGAATAGTCACAATTGTACCGATACGAATGTTTGTAGTGTGTCCCTTGTGCCACTTTTTACGCACGGTTAATTCATGCAGGTATTCTTTATGCCAGCGGGTCCAAAAGTGCTGTTTCATTTGTTGGACCTGCTGCCAAGACGATAGCCGACCTGACGGTATTTTCAACAAATTGTGCTCAGGCATACTGGTTATTGAATCACCTATTATAAAGTGACCAGGAGTTAAGACTGATAAATCGTTAGGATCAGAGGATACAGGTGTTAATGGACGCGAATTCAAAATACCCTCTATCTCGGTTGCAAAGGTTGTAAACTGCTCATAGGTTAAAAGTGTTTCTCCGATAACACGTACTACATGGTGCTTGAACGATTTGACAGCTGCCTCCCAAAGTCCACCAAAATGAGGTGAACTAGTGATGCAATATCGAAACGAGAATATCGATATGTCCGATATTGAT
>CAKNXH010001893.1:49828-136912 GCA_932178445.1 Andricus quercusramuli | reverse complement strand
TATATATATTGTGTGTGTGAAAATATGTCAAATCGCCTAATTATTAACAAAGATTAGCTTTTATGACAGGCAGAATGACCCTCTTTGCCAGGACAGGTATATACTCGAAGTTATAAACCGCTCGTTTTGAGGTCATAAAAATTTGACTCAAGATATAAATATATGCCTTGAAGACATAGAAGCTAGTCTCCAAAACATAAATCGAAGTCTGGCTCCGTCTCAATAAGGAGACATGCTGGAGACGAACTTTTCCACTTCAGCATGTCTTGATTGGGGGCAATTCAAGTCGAAACAAAGTCGAAGCATTTTTACGCGGTTTCTGGTAGAAAATGCAACAGTTTTTATGAAAATTTATCTTAATTGATGGAAAATCTGTCCTTTTGGATCAAAATTTCTTATCTTGTAGCTAAGACATATTTTTTCATTGAAAGTTCATTCTTTTTATTTAAAAATGCAACTACTATATTTTTGGTACAGCATACATTTTTTTAGTGAAAATATCGAATATTTGGTAGAAAATTCAATTTTTTGTAAATTTGACTGCTTTCTTAAGTATTCGTATTTTCAAAAAGAAAATTCGTCCTTTCAGACTAAAAATTTATTTCTTGGTAGAATAAAAAATGTTTTTGGTTGAAAATTTTCTTTTTTATGTTCAAAAGTTAATTCTTTCCAATTGACAAGTCTTGTATTATATTTTTGGTCTAAAATTTATCTCTTTTGGGTAAAAATTGGATTATTTTGTTGAAAATTCCACTGTTTTTCGAACAGAAATATTTTCTGTAGAAAGTTATTTATCTTTGTTTAAAAAGTACACTATTATGTTATGGTTTATAATTACTCTCTTTGGGTTGAAAGTTCTACTAGTTGATGACAGATTCTATTATTTTCTCAAAAATTCAACTGTATTCTTATAGAGTCATCTTTCTTTGAACGAAAAAAGTCATCTTTGCTGGTAGAAAAGTCACCTGTTTTGGTTAAAAATTTATCTTTCTTAGTTGCAAATCCAACAGTCTTCTGAAAGATTAGATTTTTGGCTTGAAAATGCAACTATTTGGTTGAAAATGCAACTGCTGTTGCTTGAAGTTTCTGTGTTTTGGTTGGAATTCCAATGATTTGATTGAAGATTCATCTCCTTAGGTTGAAAATTAAACTATTTGATTAAAAATTTAACTTTTGTGTTCATAATTAGCCTCTCTTGCTTCAAAGTTCAACTATTTGACTGTAAATACAACTGTTTGGTTGAAAATTCATCTTTCTTTGTTAAAATTAATTTCTTGTTGATAATCTATATTTTTGGGTTTATAACCCGGCTTTTTCTAAAATCTCAGACTTTGCAGCAAGAAAACTCAACACTTTTGATGAAAATTGTTCTTCCTGAGTTGAAAATTCATCTTTTTTGCTTGAAAATCATGTTTTTGTCGAAAATGCACACAATGTTAGGAATTTCTGGATCATTGAAGTACCTTTGAATTACAAACATGCCAGTTAAATTTCAGGTACAAGGAACTAAACCCGTTTTCATGAACTTTTAATTGAAAATTCATTTATGAACATTCATCATAATTGAGATATCATATATTTAATATTTATACATGTATTTAATTTTGAGACCTTAACATAATTTGATAATTATTCCACCTATATAAAGTCAAAGTATTTGTTCAATAGGGAATCAAAAGGTAAATTAGAACACTTTTCAAACTACAATTAATTATAAAAGTATGATCAAACAAACAAGCATACACTAGAATTATCATGTTTAAAATGTAATGCACCGCGTACATAAAATTGAATGTACTTAAGTAGAAAAATCTTGCAATTTATGTGCAATAAAGTTAATGCAGATTTTTCTAACAGCATGTACTATTTCTTAAACTAATAAAATTGTTCTGATTCCGTACAAAATTTAAATTTAATTGTTTGGACAGTTATTAGTATGCTTACAATTTAGTAAAATTTGGTAGTTACAAATTAATGATTCAGTTAATCTTTAAATTTATTAATGCCTATATTTTTCATACAGAGTTTGCAGTCCCCTACCGTGTGGCACGGAAAGCGAATAAATATCTACGTGAAGCTCGGCGACGTCCATTTTTGATACCCTGCCCTCAGGCTGGTGATATAATGTACCGTGAAGGAAAAGCTGTTGGAATAGTTCCAGAGTCAGGATGGAACATTGTAGAAATTGGTCCACCTGATGAATATGGTAAGTTAAAAACCAATATAACACAATCTAAAAACCAAGGTCTAGATTCAATCAGTGATTGTTAGCGTCTAAATGAAAGAGGAACCGTAACTTTTAGATTATCCACCCCTCAACAAAATAGAAACCTTTCTCTAAACCCACCACTGGGCTTTTATCATAAAGTACGAACTCGCAGTTAAGGCTATGTGACGAGTGGGTCACGTGACCGGATTCCTACCTTACCGACACTTTTTTTATTTGTAAACTTACGTTCACACGAATAGCCACATCGAGTTGAAAATTTAGGATAATAAATAAGAAGCACTAACAAATGCGGCTCTGGTCCTAAATTTTAATAATGATGAAAAAAAGTGCCCTCATAACATCTGAGAAGCAATGCCCACGCATCACTACCGCTGGGGTGAAAAAAGTATCAGGAGGCAATAAGAACTTTTCCGCTCCGGGACCAGATGGTATCAAGAGTTTCTGGTGGAAGAAGTTCCCTTCAATCCACCGGTATTTTGCCGGCATTTTGACCACATACTCAAAGTCAGCGACTTGTCTGAACAGGCTGTACATGATCTTTACAGCTACCCTCAATGATAGGATTATTCGGACAATCGGAGCTGTGTAGTGACAGGTGTACGAACAACGTGGCTTAAAGAAAGACGTAGCAGGATTTTGCGAGAATCTACTCATCGATAGATGAGTCTGCAAAGACGCAGCCTCCTATTATCGCTGCCTATCGATCGCCTCGATTGACAATCGGAAAGCTTTCCATTCAGCCTCCCGTAGACTTATAACCTATCTGTTGGAAACTTTAAAGGGTCATCCACATAAAGTGAGATGCATAGAAAGATTGATGCCCCTTTGGGAAAGAAGATTTACTATCTTACCTGAAAAACATAATGTGACAACTAAAAACGTCACCTTTCAGAGAGGCGTCTTTCAGGACAATATCATGAGCTCTCTTCTCTTTTGCCTTACATTATTGCGACTATCTCTCGCACTTTGCAATTCCCAAGGGTACTTCTGCAGCAAACCTGGATATCAACACTATAAGGTAACTCATGTTTTTTACATAGATTGTTTGGAAATCTATGCAAGAAATGCTCCACAACTAAATCTAGCTCTAAGGGTTGTCGATATGTACACTCGGGAATTTGGAATAGAGTTTGGGTTAGAAAAATGCACCAAAGCTTATTTAAAGCAAGGACAACTTACAGTATCCTTGAGGACGCTGAGCTCGTTGATAGAAGCATCATGCGATACAATGGCACTGAAGAGGCCTATATGTACCTAGGAGTGTCACCGATCCGCATTCAGGACGTAACATCTATAAAGGATACTCTGCGATGCAGATACAAACGTCTTATCCAAAAACTTTGGTCTTCTAAATTGTCAGCGAGCGACAAAGTATCTGCGACGAACAAGCTTGTCGTCCCGGTAATATTCTATTCATTTGAAGTAATTCCACGGACGAAGAAATCGCGCAGATCTCTGGAAATTGGGTCTCGAGAGGTTATGCACATAAAAAAAAGCTTGCACCTTAAGTCGTCCGTTCCGTGACTTTACATCTCACGCCGTCAAGGTTGTCGCGGAATAATGAATCTCGAATATCTTCACAACAGGATCATTCTGCGTACAGCACATATAGTCGCAAATGGACAAGACTTGCTTCATTAAATGGTCAGGAAATACAAAGAAGTGGACAACGGAGCGTTTCTGTACCAAGCATCGATGGAGGCTGCTGAAACACTTGCTCTTGACTTAAATACAAGGGATGAGCAAAATACATCAAATATTATCCATCTTGAGTACTCACACCTGAAGGCCTAAATGAACAAAACAGAGGAGAAAAACTTCCGCGAAAAGCTCTTCGACAAGAGGATGTACGGCATGCTCCACAGAAATATTAAAGATCAGTCGATGCCGTTTGAGCTAACGCTACTTTCTTAAAATCACCCGGATTGAGGTCGGGCAGGGATGATTCCATTTTAACGGTTCAATACTGTGTCACTTCCACTTTAGCATGCCATCATCACATGTTGAAACAAAACGTTCCCGATGATAGCTGCAAAGCGTATCATGCACACCTTGAGCAACTGAAACAGATACTCTATGGTTACCCAACTCACGCGCGAACGACATATTAGTCCAAATGATATTTTGAACGTGTGAAAGAAAAAAATTCCATTAAATTTTCTGAAAATTTGTTAGTTCGAAAGAATGATTTAATTCTATTCTTACAACAATTTTTATGTATTTTATGTTTTGGTACAGTTATTATGTATTGCCTTTAGACGAACAGAGTTAAATGCTTTTCAACCACAAGAGAAAGAATAAATAATTTACGTATAACAAATCAAGTTCAATTATAAAAATTTTTGTTATTTCCTTAAATTACGCGTAACTTTTGGAATATATGATGAGATTTGCTACTATCCGGGAAAAGAAGCGACCCAAGGACGACAGCTTTCTGCATCTATCTCGCAAGTGCCTTGGCATATTTTTGGCACGCTATGTTTTGGTTTTGGTTCCTTGGGAATCGAACCGTAGGGCCTATGACAAATCCACCGGACGCGTCCTCGGGTTGAAGATAGAGGGTCCCTGTACCAATTACCCACTTCGAGTTGACGGATCAACTCAGGGAAGACGTGCTAGACTGCTACGATGCCAGCATTATCCCTGTTCGCGGAGGCTTTATGGCGCGTATGCACACTCTGTGGTACTAGAAACACCCAGATCTTCAGCACGTTTCGCATTAGTCTTCGCGAAGTAAAGCCGACTACCTCCAGAAAAATGGATATGTACGCGGAGCGCTTCCTCAACCGCTGCTTGATCGAGCTGCATACGAAGATGAGGTAGCGACATTAAGACCAACCGCAGAAAACAGGCACCTTCTGAGAGAGGATCGCGATTTCAGTACAAGGAGGAACATTAACATGCAAGTTGCTCCTAAGCCCCAAAGTCTGGCTAAAATGAATGCCTCCCTTCGTGGAGATATCTCGCAAAAGTCCGACCTCTGGACCATCAATTGCTCACTTTATGGTGCTGCGAGAGTTTTGGCTGCTTCAAATCAAAGGCTAAAACCGACGATGGATCAAAAGACCAAAAGAGGCTTGCATCAACTGAACAAGAAGATTGGATGGGCAAGACAGATTGCATCCCATATTCAATGTGTGATTGACTATATAACATCTGGTAGACCTTTCACAGAAAGGGTTCGAAAGTTCGCCCAAGAACTGAAGATCTTAAATCACACACTGAACAAGTCAAAGCTGCTGACAATGAAGCAGCATATTGTTGACAAAATAATGCTGTCATCCGACACAAGGAGGAGGATACAGAAGAAGGAGAGATGGAACAGGGAGAATCAACAGTTTCTTTCTGACCCATCACGCCTCTTCAGTGATCACCCTGTTTTTGTAAAAAATCCTTTTTACCAGAGGCTTCAGGTCATCCATATAGAGTACACGAGGGACCTTATGCTCGCGCTGATTGGTGTCGCCACAGAGGTATCCAGGAGAATCCCGTAGTGCGAGAGATAAGAGGCAGAAGTGTAATGCAAAAAAGCAATAGGCTCATGGTATCACCTTGAAAGACGCCCCTCTGGAAGGTGACGTTGTTCGTTGTGACGCGAAAATTTCTAGATGAGATAGTAAATCTAGTTTTCCCAGAGAAGCATCAATCTCTCTATGCCTTTCACTAAGTCTATGAGAGGTTGAAACGAAAGCTTTCCGGTAGTCAATCTAGGCCATTGATAGGACGCACTGATGGGCTGCAGCGTCTTTACAGACACATCTGTCAATAAGCAGGTTCACTCGTCAACCTGCTCCCCCTTTTTTCGAGCCACGCTCTTCGTACATCTCCCGCCATACAGACTCCATTCGTCGAACAACCCTGTTGTTTAGGATCTTATACAGTGTGTTCAAACAAGTTATTGGCCTGTAATTCTCTGGTTTGGACAAGTTGACTTTTTTCGGTAGGAGTATAGTGCGTCCTAACACCAGCCACTGCGGAATGGGCGTCTCCGACTTTAAATATGAGGTGAATATGCGGGCCAAATGTTGGTGTATAGAAGTAAACTTCTTTCCCCAAAAGTTCTTAATACAATCTGGTCCAGCAACGGAAAAGTTCTTCGTGCCTCTAAGTGCGTTTTTCACCTCTTCGGCAGTGACTAATGGGCACTCCTCCTCAGATTTTATGAGGTTGTCGCGAAACTCCTTGAAGCGGATGATATTTTCAGTAGCTTGCCGTCCCGATAGTACTCTATTCATTTGGAGTGGTTCTCTGGACAAAGGACGAGCTCAGATCCCTTGATATCGGGACGCGAAAGGTTCTACATATGAAGAAAAGCATGCAAATTAGGTCTTCTGTTCTGCGACTTTACATCTCACGCTGCCTAGATGGTCGCGATATCCTGAATCTTCAATGTCTTCACAATAGGATTATTCTGGGTACAGCACGTATAATTGCAAATGGACAAGACCCACTTCTTAAATGGTCAGGAAACACGAAGAAGCGGGCAAAGGGGCGTTTCTGTACAAAGCAGCGCAGGAGGCTACTGAACCACTCGGCCTTGACTTCAATATCAGGAGTGAGCAGAATGCATCAAATCTTATCCATCTCGAGTACTCACTCCTGAAGGCCTGAATTAAGAAAGCACAGGAGAAAAACTTTCACGCACAACTCCTCGACAAGAGGATGATAGCCGCAATGCGTGTCATGCACACCATGAGCATCTAGGACACATACTATCTAGTTTTCCAACTCATGCGGGAACGACCTACATCCAAAGGCACAATGCGGCACTAAGAGTGCTTTATTACCATCTCTGTCACTCTTACGGCATTTGCGCAAATACCTCTCGGCTAAACGCTCCTAGGGGAATAGAGTCAATTGTCGGAAATGAGAAGTGCTGCATATACTGGAACTTCATATTCTCTACATTTGTTTCTGTTGCGCATTCGAGACCTGACATAGCTCTCCTTGACTTCGCGAAACGAACCATGTTTGTTATCGAATTTTCGGCACTAGCTGACAAAAACGTAATAGTCAAGGTGAAAGAAAAGAAAGAGAGGTATAAAGATCTTATTAGGAAGTTACGAAGGTTATACCCGGAATATTCTGTTAAGCTAATCGTCTTAATCAGTGGCGCTCTTGTAGGTGCCAGGGTTTCACTGATTAATAGCCTGAAAAGCATCCCTGAGTGCCAACAAAATGCTGAGACACTTGCGGGGAAAATGCAGATGGCGGTCGCCCTTGGGTCGCTCCGTGTCCTCAGAGTGCACGAGACTTTTTTCGCATCATTGTATTGAATTCTTTGCAGAGTGTAACCGCCTATCTTACGGTCGTGAGACGCGGTCACAGCTGAAATTTTACCGCGATTCTGCTGGGAGCAGTCGCAATTTTTCAGATTAGCACCCGCTCCCAGAGGAATCTTGCGGTTGTCCTTATGACAAACTTTTAATATATGAAACATTGACTGTCTTGCAAGGGATTATAAAAACTTACTTTTGGTATAGGTACAATTATTTAATCATTTATCATCATATTCCAGTGAACTTAGTAACTGCACAATTTAATATCCACGATAGTAATTCTTGCAATAGTGATGCTATATTCTGGATTGCTATTATCTTATTGTAAAAATAAATATAATATAAAATTTTAAAATCAAAATTATTTCCTTATAGTTAAGAAAATTTTGCAAATCCGTTGCGACCCGTAAGGGGCGAAAAATATCCATTTCTAAAGGAAATATCAAGAAATGATAATTTTTTGGGCTAATTTTCTTTGCATCGAAACAATCTTAATCATTTTTGTAGTACATGATTAACCGAAGCAAATTGTCTGCTGGTAATACTATGCTGAGAAGCATCATGTCAAATTTTGACTTACCGAAAAGAAAGCTTCTTTGGACCACCGTAAACCACATGTTACTAATAATGGACTTTGCTGAAATTTTTAGCATATATCATTTTTTGGGATGGGGTCAACTTTGCACGTAGCAACTTTGCACGTGCCCAACTGTGCACGTCGATGGCCAGACGGACAACTGTGCACGTCGTTGGTCAGAGGGACAACTGTGCACGTGCCAACTGTGCACGTGCCAACTGTGCACGTCTAAATTTCGACGTGCACAGTTGTCCAAGTACCATCTGTGCACGTGCACAGTTGTCCAAATGACAACTGTGCACGTCGAAATTTAGACGTGCACAGATGGACTCCTGTGCACTTTAACGTGCACAGATGTCACTTTCCTAACTGTACACGTGCACAGTTGTCACTTGCCCAACTGTGCACGTGCACAGATGTCCCTTGCCCAACTGTGCACGTGCACAGATGTCACTTGCCTAACTGTGCACGTGCACAGATGTCATTTGCCCAACTGTGCACGTGCACAGATGTCACTTGCCCAACTGTGCACGTTTATGTCCTTACGTAAGGGTTTATACGAGAGTGATCCTTTGTATCTACGTATAATAAATTTTCAACAGTTAAAATTATTCAATCCTCGTGGAATGAAGCGTATTAACTTTCTTAAAGTTAGTTTTAAAATATTTCAAATATTATTTTGATGAAATTATTCCTTTCAAATTATTGAAGATATGTGAAAATCTCTTTTCGTTCGACCCCCTTAAAAACGCGCCATCGCATACACGTGAAGCAGGCGTAATGTGGCCACTTCCAGCCCAGTGACGTTCGGACATGCGCACTCCGCCACCGGGCTGACATGAAACTTTGCGCCCGCTATATAAAACTTTAGGCCCGCTACACATACAAATACAGTACAGTGTGTGTCAAGGGCGTACGACTATTTTGACTCGTCAAATTAGCCTTCTTTACGCCCTCGATACACAATGTACTATTTTGAATTTACTTTTCAATAGTTTCATCTTATTAAGCTTCTTTGAGTCTTCCAGTGGGTATAGAGACTTTCTAGTTACTTATCTGTCTTTGATTTTACCAAATCGTTTATTTCTTTTATGCCTTTTTTTATGATTTCACAAAAAATAAACTGGCAAAGAAATTTTAAAAAATATTTCTAATGAGTGTTTTACTGTTGTTTATGTGGCGATGTATAATGACAGGTTACACATTTTTCTTGGTCATTGGTTAGAGAAATCTCAAGGTTTATTCATTTGGGTGTTTCACATGTTTTTCTTCAACTTTTCTTGGTCTCGCCCGCCAGATTTATTCAAACACAAAAAAGTAAGCACGTATTTTTCTCATTTTGAAATCAATTGATTTTTAGAGGTTGTTCAAAGCCTATGAATGTTCACGTGTATTTCCTCTGGAAAAAGGCCTTTTTGAAAATTTGCAATAGAATCGTTAATATTAAATTATCTTGCGGAACCTGGCACGATTTTCTTGAAAATTTTCTGCTTAATACTTCATAAGTGGAAAAATGAAGTGTTATGTCCCGCAAGAAAAAAAGTTCCCTTCCTTAAGCATGGGTGAAAAATAGTGCAAAATTTTTTGAGATCGACGGATTCCAGAGTTTAACTTCCATAAAAACAACTATAAAACCTTACAAATTCTCTCTATTTATCGTATCTCATAAATTGGCCTAGTTTCAAGTCCTTTTTCGTACAAAAATTCATAATTGGTTCCGAATATAAAAACTGTACGGATCACTCCAAAGGTAAGATTCATAAATCTATAAAAATTTGTTAAATTGATATTTCCTAGTTGAATAATAATATTTTGCAGCCCAAAATTCGACTTTTAAACGATAAACTTTCCAAGACTATAGCCAGAAAGCGTTCAATTCTAAAGAACAAATGGAAGAAAGAATTCGGACATGCGCAAAAGTTTGAAAATCCCGCGAGCCTCACTTTCGACAAATTCATAGATTTCAAGGAATTCACAGATTTCCGTGAATTCGTAGTGAATTCGATGGATGCATTAAAATCGTTGAATTCTCTGAATTCCTTTAACTCTCTGAATTACTCCAATTCTCCGAATTCCTTGACTTTTTTTAATTCCTTGAATTCTCTGAATTCCTTGAGTGACATATGTGCACGTGCACAGATGAGAAAGGGACATTTGTGCACGTGCACAGTTGGACAAGGGACATCTGTGCACGTGCACAGTTGGGCAAGGGACATCTGTGCACGTGCACAGTTGGACAAGTGACAACTGTGCACGTGCACAGTTGGGCAAGTGACAACTGTGCACGTGCACAGTTAGGAAAGTGACATATGTGCACGTTAAAGTGCACATGAGTCCATCTGTGCACGTCTAAATTTCGACGTGCACAGTTGTCCAAGTACCATCTGTGCACGTGCACAGTTGTCCAAGTGACAACTGTGCACGTCTAAATTTCGACGTGCACAGTTGTCCAAGTACCATCTGTGCACGTGCACAGTTGTCCAAATGACAACTGTGCACGTCGAAATTTCGACGTGCACAGATGGGCTCCTGTGGTCTTGGACGTGCACAGATGGACGTGCACAGTTGTCCGTCCGGCCACCGACGTGCACAGTTGGGCACGTGCAAAGTTGCTACGTGCAAAGTTGTCCGTCACCCTCATTTTTTGAGCCTTCGAAAAGTTTCTGGTATTGAGAAAAAATTATTTCATTCCTTGAAAAATGATTAGGAGATTCATAATTTAGTGCAATCAATGATTTTGTTGAATAACTAAGGCTCATGTAGGAGTAATGTAACCAAGTAAACTCACCTGAGAACATGAATTTGAAATGCTAGCGCAACAAATGATTATCGGGGAGCAGTTTCTTACCTCTTGGAAGCTCAAATCCATACTTGAGGCGGATAGTGCGTGTAGATCATCAACTCTTGCAATAAATATGTTAAATTCCTTTAATATCGCATCTTCGAAGCAGCCGAAAAGAATATACTTCCGGCACGATATTCAAATTAGAAAAATTATTCCAACATACTTGGGAGTGATAATTTTTATAATGTTTCAATCAATTATTGAAAACCATAACAAATATATCTTATGGAAAAATATTTTTTCTTAAACATGCTTGAAGAAGGAAAAGTATATTGAATGTAAAATAATGACAGGAAAAATTCCTAAATAAAATTTAACATACACCCCCCTGACTTTTGGAGGGAGTTTTCTGACTAAGAGTTGATATTCTCACATTACCTTCAAAACATCATTCTAAAACCTAAGAGAGATATGATGATTTTTTACCACTTCAAAAAATCTGAGAGGCAACCAGTTCGATTATTTTCGAAAATTATCCTGTTTCCCTAAGAATAAGATGAATAAACCCCAATTTTTCCAACTTTGTAGAAACAAGTCTTACTGCTTATGTTTTCAAGGGGATGTTCAAGGGGATGTTAGAACAACAACAGTTATCCGACACAACCTCTCACAAAATCCTAAACATTTCTGATAATTGTTCAAGTTCCCATTTATAAGATTGAAAAATATTGACGGAGTTTTTTCAGGTAAATTCGGATGGATTTTGATTTACAGGTGTTTTGAGGGTAATTTAGGAATATCAACCCTTAGTCAGAAAACTCCTTCAGAAAGTCAGGGGAGGGGGTATCTGTAAAATGTTATTTTTGAATTTTTGGAGTCATTACTTTACATTCAATGTATTTCTCTATCTTTTAGAGTTTTTACAAAAATCTATTTTTTAATAAGATACGTTTGTTATGGTTTTTAATCATTCATTACAATTTTATAAAAGTTATTACTGGAATAATGGAATAATAATGATAATAATAATACTTATAATAATCTGTTGGAAACTGCCGAGCGTGAAAGCAAAAGCCAGAAACACTTGGATATGTTCTCAGTGGTTGCTCAAAATATGAACGACACGGGTGCATAGAGACACAATGCGGCTCTAAAAGTGTTATATTACCATCTGATGCACTTTAATGGTGTTGATCTATTGCCCGTCTTGCTACACGACCAGGGGAAACTCGAGTCCGTTGTTAAGAATGACCAGTGTAAGATCTACTGGAATTTCTCATTCTCCACCACTCAACGTATCAGTGCTACGAAGCCTGATATTGTCCTCCAAAATCTGAAAAAAAAAAGATCATTTACGTGATTGAATTCTCGGCACCAGCCGATGGGAATATCACGGCAAAGAATAAAGAAAAACGGGCGAAATATGGAGCACTTCTTCTCGAGCTGAGCAGGCTGTACTGGCAGGCTGTATTTATTAGCCAACTCAACAAGATTCCGGCTTGCCAGCGTCAGGCTTATTCCATCGCGAACCGGATGCAAAAGGCTGTTCTTCTGGGATCACTTCATCTGGTCCGTCAGCACTGTTCCTCATAACATTGTGCTAAGATTGGTAGCTCTAAAAAAGCATCCAAATGTGAAACCTTCATCTCCAACTGTCCCGTCTGCCGCGTAAGCTTATCCGCGGCTAGAGACCTGACTCCAAGGAACAGTGTTGCCCAGTGTTATCTCGCGTAAATTTCCCGCTCTTGCTTACCTTCTAGGACAGAAGGAGCAGAAACGAATGGCGTACACATTCCAGTTGCGTCAGGATTGGTTGCTTTGAGGAACCATGCTCGTAGCTTCCGGAGCCTACAACTTCTCTAATAATCTGTTGGAATCATTTTTCTATGTTGAATTTCGCGCCAGAAGTATTTTTTTTCGGCTGCTTTGGAGATGCGATATTTAAGGAATTTAACATATTTATTGCAAGTGTTGACGATCCGCCGGGACTTTCCGCCTCAAATATGGATTTAAGCTTTCGAGAGGAACAAAAATTGTCCCCCGATAATCATTCGTTGCGCTAGCATTTCGAATTGTTTTTTTCAGGAGAGCTTTCTACGTTGCATTACTCCCTACATGAGCCTTAAATTTATTAATCACCATATTTTTCTGCTTGGAACAGGTTATCGTCGTGCAACTTACCCTATGTCTAGTGATCAATTGGTACTAAAAGGAGATCCTAAGACGTGGCGCACACTTAGAAACGGATGCCCTGTAGATGTATCTGCCCAGAAACCCCGGGCTTAGGGTCTCGAATTTCAAAGAGCGCTGTGTTAGCAGGAAACATAATAATATGAAAAATATGACCCAAAATTACTCTAGGATATATCCTCAAGTAATGATACAGTTTTCACTATTAAAGAATTAACATTAAGCTATTATGGGTAACCGGCTACGCTCGGGAGTTCTGGTTTTCTGCAGTTTTCCACTCCCCTGACCAAGTTCAGGCGAATGCGAGCGCTTCTGATAAAAATCCGGCTGCAGACGGTATAGGATTTAGGGACTCCACAGGATTGAGTACATCATACATTACGTATCTGAAGGCTTATTGAGAGTTGGGATATTCGGGTAATTGGATTTATGTAAAGGGTTGGTAGCTGTCAATCTCCTGTAAAAGGGAGAATTTAGATATACTTAGAAAGGCTATATTCACTATATGTAGAAATGAAAAATAAACAATTAAAAAAATGTTTGTAAAATAAAAAGCATGAAAAATTAAATGCAACTCGTGTTTTTATTTGGCGTTCCCGAGGGCGTTCCTAATACTCATAGTGAAGTCAAATTGGGATTTCTAATAGAACAAATTGTGGGCAGTTATTTTATTGTTATTGTTTCTTCAGGAAGTCCTAATGAAATCCTGAAAACCTCGGGTTTGCAAAAAACGAAAAACTGATACATTTTTGCATGACGTTCATGTAAATTGCTGATTTCATTGTGAAAATACATAATAATTTGAAATAAGTGATTTGTGAAGAATAAAATAAGATTTGAAATAAGCTGTCATTGAACACTCTGTGTCTTATATTTTAAAAGTTGTGAATTTGTTAATTAACGATACTCTTCTCTTTATTACGTATTGGCTGTCATTTTTCATTCATGTAAAGACTGTTTTGATCAAATTTTACTTATTTGGTCCTTAAACTCAATGGTTTGAAGCATTAGAAAACTAACTAATCAAATTTTAAAATAGTGCAATTACACGAAAATATTATTCCCAAGGAATAATATTTCACAATTAGATTTTCGCAATGTTCTACAAATATCATGTCCGTATATTTCTATTATTTTCTGCCATAAAACTCTAAACTGATGTTGTATTTAATTGTTCTATAGCAATAAAAGACGTTGCTTGACGCAACGACTTATTTCCCTTACTTTATCCCACCACCAAAATAGAGATAATAATTTATGTCCAGAATCAGATAATGGCTAGGATATATAAAAGGAAATCGTATTCAATCCATCATCAGTAAGAGCTCAAACAGTTCGTTAGAAATCAGTTATTTGTCTCCAGCAAAATGAATATTTTTATTTGTACTCCAATCTTCATTTTTTGTATGTTTCTTAATTCTGTTCGTAAGTAGAATATAATACATCATTCCAAATCAAGCACATATTACAATATCTTACATCAAACAACTTTTCATTCTTTATTTCGAACAAATGTAGCTTTTGTTTAATTTCAATATATTATTATGTCGATAAAATTTGTTTAGCTAAATAAACTACATTTAAACTTTGCTGGTTCCATTCGCAAACAATCAAACATTTTTCGCTGTGATATACTATTATCATTGCCCGCAAGATTTTTAGATGAAGAGACGGAAAGAAATAGATGTGAAGTTGAATTATAACATATGTTAGTGAAAAAATCAGTTTATCGGTACACGTATACATCCAGAACGATGTATCTTCGTTCAACAAAAAATTGAACTAAAGAACTTTGTGCATTGATATGCGATCAATGAAAAGTTTATTTCATTAGAATAAATTTCTTGGTTGTTTTTTTATTTAAATCTAAAATATAATTTGTTGTTCCAACAAAAATCTTATTTTCAATAGGAACAAATATTCTTAATATCAAACCAAAAATGTTTTCTAATTAAATTTAAAGTGGTTTTAATTAAATGTTCGCTAACCGAAAAAGTTTTGAAGTAAAAATTTTCCATCAGGAAAAGTGTATCGCATGACAGTAATTGCATAGTTGTATAATAAAATAGTAAGGTGAAATAGATTACGTATGTAAACAATTCTTGTTTTTTCATTTGAAAGCAGAACCTTGTAAATAAGTTATAAATCAACGTTTTTAATTCAATTATTTCTCAGATCTTTGCCAGCACTTTATTTAAATAAGAGAATTATTCTTCTTAAGTGAAGCAAATAGTAAAAAACAAATAATTTATTTCATTTATGGAAATAAAAAATCGTCACTATTTGCATTCAAACAAATGTTTACCAGCACAGCACGGGATGTTGTATCTTACGTACAAGATATCCTGTGGATATCCTAGAGAAATCTGCGGAATACATAAAAATGTATATATCCATGGGATATCAATACATTATCCTGGGATGATTTCTCGATGTTTCAAGTATATTTACGTTGAATATTTAAACGTAATGTATACGGATCCGGCATATTTTGTCGGATTTGAATTTTCTCTTCGGGCATATTTTGCCGAATCTTAATTTTCTCTTCCGGCAAGGCACCCCTGTGACTGGTTACAGAAATATTGTTGGCTTAAACCTCTACCTTTTTCTAACGTTTCGTTGTGGGGGGGGGGGGAGGCACCCCTGTGACTGGTCATAAAAGTTACTGATCTATTACCGTGAATTTCTAACATTTCCTCAAATTATCATATATTTCCATTCATCACCATAATTTTAAAAATGTATGAAAAGTTTCATAAATTTCCATAATTTCTAAAATTTATGGAAATTCATCATTATTGTGGAAATTTATGAAATTTTCGGGAAAATTATTAAATTTGTACAAATTTATGAAATTTGTTAAAAATTATAAAATTTGTTGGAACTTATAAATTTTGTTGATATGAAATTTGTGGCAATCTATGAAAGTTGTGGAAGTTTCTGGAAATTCATGATAATAATAAAAAAACGGAAAATTATGACGTTATTAAAAATATACCGGGAAAGAAGATTAAGATCCGGCAAAGAATACAGATATATATATGGTAGATGACACATAACCTCCACCTGTCATCAAGATCTCCCATTAATTTTCTATTGTCCGAAATATTTTCGCAAACATCAATTTTTTAACTCGTTGCAATTAATCTAGAGTTGTTTGGAATCAACAAAAAATGTTTTGGATTTCATAATAAATTCTTTAGAATTCAATTTAGTACAAGATGAAATATGCCAGAAGAGAAAATTAAAATCCGACAAAATATGCCGGACGAGAAAATTAAAATCCGGCCTATTTTGCCGGAACAGAATACTCGATCATATTTAAATACACAACGTTCAAGAAACATGCGATATTGTATGGATATCCAGAAATTATCCAAAAAATATTTCTATGGGATATCTACAGGATATAAATTAAATATTCATGCTGTAATAAGGATTTTTGAGAAATTTTATTTTCAACGCAAATCATCTGCATCATGCCCTTTTTTTATTTTAAAATTTGGAGAAAAATGATTTCTATGAAAACCTGAACTGTGCTAGAATACTTATTACAGCTTGAACTGAATTTTTTCCCAGATATGTTCAAACAATTGTACACACACACGCCAATAACTTTGGGGGTTGCTGAAGGAATTCCTCAACAAAAAATCCCTATACAGTTTATATTTCTCCTCACAGAATCAATGAATCAACCACCACCTCATAATGGTAATCAAAAGCCAGAAAATAAGCAGTATGTGTTAAAATATCGTGATAGATTATGGTGGTTCAATGGAGAACCTTATGGATAGAAGATTATGGAACGATAATACCATTCATACCCCCGTATGGGCCAGGTAGTTGTTTTATTAAATAGTACTTACTCGAATAAAGTACCAGGTCAGGAATATCAAAGTGGTTATCGATATGATCGATTTTCTTGAAAATCGGAAAGGTTATTATTTTTTGTGTGATTTCATTCATATTTATAGTTATGATATAGACTTCAGTACTTTTTTCTATAGAAATAAAGCCGAAAATTATAAAAAATTTAGTGTAAAAAAATATCAGACAAATTTTAAATTTAATTTTTGGGTTTGAGCTTGTATTTTTTTTTACTTTTTCATGTACATATGAAAAAAAAGTTGGTAGCCTCTTCTGGTTGCCGAGTTATGCACTTTTAAGATGATTTAAGATTTTTTTGTGAACACAGCATTAAATTCATTACAAACGTAAGGAAGCCAATTTGTTATTTTTTTTGATATTGTCTTTAACAATACATATTGTTAATCAAACACAGCGGAAAAATTATTTTTTTAACGATATGATTTTCATATCTCAAAGAATCTCTTAAAGAAACTTATTGTTAGTCAGAAGTAATGAAATCAGATTCGGAAATCACAAATATTTTATTACAAATTGTATTTAATTATCATTAATCATTTATTTCAACAAAATGCTCTAAAAGAAGAAGTTAAATTTTAGATTGTTTGAACCATTTTTGAAACGAAATGTATGTCACTCAAAAGCTAATAGTATTATTCGATTCTATGGGGAAAATAACAAGAGTCCATGTGTTAGCTGATTTTGTTTTCAACCCTATTTCTTATATAGTATAATAAATGCGTAAACGGGTTTCGTACGACGTAACTGTTCATTTATACTACATAAGAAATAGGGTTGAGAAAAAAATTGCCTAACACATGTCGGTTGGTCTGCCCATGAAACTTAATAGGTTAAAAAATTCTTGAGAAAATGTTATAATAACTTTCATGGCGACCACTAAATATATTATTACAAATCTAAAAATAATAGCAATAAGAATAAGATATCCTGCGGATATCCTAGGGATATCTGTTGAATATATGGAAATTTCTGTATGTCTGTATATCGTGGGATATTTTCTAGATGTTTCGAGGATATTTACATCGAATATTTGAATATTCAAGAAACGGCAAAAAAAATCGTAGGATGTGTGTATACAATTTTTTTGAACTAATAAAAAATTGTTCGGATTCAGAAAAAAATTCAAAATTTTACTTCATTGACCTGAGTTCTGAGCTAATGATTTGATTAATCTTTGAATTATTTATTGACTATATTTTTCTTACAGATGAAAGAGTATGGCCGTCTGTACGAAGGAAAGTTAACAAGCGACTACGTGCACTAGAGAGACGTCCTTTGAAGATTCCCCGACTTCAGCCTGGTGATATAATGTACCGACGTGGAACTGCTATTGGAATAGTCGAAAATCCAGGACCGGTGATTTTGGACATTGTTCCAAATCCTCAAGATGGTAATTTAAAAACTAATAAAGCACAATCTAAAACCCAAGAACCAAAAATTTTAGATTTACCCGTAGTTGTCAACCTCCTAAAAATAACGTAGTGGTCACACTGGGTCCAATGGACCCCACGAAGAAAAATAGTTGCCATTTGCGTTCTTTTTTATGTATCGACTCAAACCTTGAACTGGGATTTGGTTTAAGACTTCCTCTTCATGATCCAATAATTTGTTCTTTTCCAAATTTTTTTATTTTGATAAACGCAAGAACAAATTTTTCGAGAAATTCGACTTTTTTCACAAAAATATTCATCAAAATTTCAATTTTTGAGATAGAGCAAATACGCTTCCTGCGTTTTACTCTCAAAATAGCATAGTTTCCAGAAGAAGAAAAAACTAGTATTATAACAAGTTTTGAAAAAAGTATATTTATTTTACAGTTTGAAGTTATCAATTTTATCAATATCAAGCCTGTGGTCCACTGGACCCAGTGTGACCACTACGGGTTTAATTTCTTAAATAGTGGACTCACAAGTCATTCCAAATGAATTGTTCCAACTTGATGATATTGCTTCAGAGTTAAATTAATTAATGATCATGCTATTCTTTCTGGAATAGGTGAACGATATTTCGTCATGTCTAATAATGGTGATACATTGGTACTTAAAGGAGATCCTAAAACGTGGCCCATAGTTAGAAACGGGTCCTTTTCAAATGTACCACCATGTGGGAATCCCCATTTCATCAACCATAGCTGCTATTAACATTGAACTACTATCGGTAACCGGCTGCGCTCGGGAGTTTTGGTTTTCTGCAGTTTTCCACTCCCTTGGCCAAGGGCAGGCGAATCCATGTGCTTCTAATAAGAATCTGGCTGCAGACGGTATAGGACTTAAGGACTCTATAGGATTAGGTACATCATACATTACCTGAACGCTCATTGAAAGTTGGGATATTTGTGGTTATTTTAAAGGGTTGGTATTTGTCAATATCCTGTAGAAGGAAGAACTTAGATACACCTGGTGAGGTTTGATTTAGTATATGTACAAATAGAAAATAAAATTTGAAAATTGTTGTAGAATAAAATGTTTGAAAAATTAATTGATATTCATGTTTTTAATTTGCGTTCCTAATTCTTACAGCACAATCAAATGATTAGGATTTCTGCTATAAGAAATTTTTATTATTATTATGCATAAAGACGTCCCAATCAAATTCTAAAAACCTCCGGTTTGCAAATGTTGTGGAATTTTTTTTATTAACAAAAAAATGAAAAACTGATACATTTTTACAACCGCACAGTGGGCCAGGAGACCCGGCTTCGTGGCCAAAAGTCCAATTTTTCAACTTTCGAATTTGTTAAAAAAAGTCAGGCCATCGTAATCAGTGATATTTAAGGTATCTTTTCCGTAAATGAATTGGTAATTAATAAAATCCTCCTTTGTTGACAGACACGCAAAGTTTAAAGTTTAGAAAAAAATCTTATTGTGTTTTTTGCTTAAATATTTAATATAGTTATAAATCTGTTACTTATTTTTTAACGATTCCTTCTTTGTTCTCACCACTATACATGTAGAAGTTAAAAAAAGTGTTAATTGAATAATGAAATTTTAATTAAAGTTCTACAACATTGATGTTAGCAACAAATTAGAACATTAAATTGGCAAAGTACCTTCTTTGAATCGAGAATACCACGCAATACCACTACTTATCAAAAAATTTAAAATATCAGTGTGTTCACTTGGGTGTATACATTACGGTAGGGGTGCCCACTTTTGCCCGTTTTCATAAATAACATAAAATTCGCGAGTGAAAGAGTCAGCGTCCGAACACCAATACCTGTCCTGACGTGTCTATGCCTGAGTTGAGCGTGCCGCTACACACGCGTACGTCTGTTGTTTCGCCGCGCTGCGCTGTACTTCACTTGTTTTCCAGTGCTAACCTCACTTCGAAATCTTATCGAAAATTACAGACTTCTTTTTGTTGACTTTTTTTCTCTTGGATTCGAATATATTGTATATAATGTCGGAATTTACCAAAAGAGAAATTATTGACTTTGTAATGAAAAATAATTTGGATTCGACTATTGATTACATTATTACCCCCGAGTAACTATTTTTAGCCAATTCCGTTGACTTTTCAAAATCTTCGCCGCCATATTGGGTCCGCCATTTTGAATTTTGAATTTTTGACTACAGATTTGTAATCAGCGACCCCAAAAACCCCCGAGTAACTATTTTTAGCCAATCCCGTTGACTTTTCAAAATCTTCGCCGCCATATTGGGTCCGCCATTTTGAATTTTGAATTTTTGACTACAGATTTGTAATCAGCGACCCCAAAAACCCCGGAGTAACTATTTTCAGCTACATTCGTAGACTTTTTGAATTTTGGCCACGAAACCGGGTCTCCTGGCCCACTGTGAACCGGTTTGTGTGAATTGTTGCATTTATTATAGAAACAAATGAAAATTTGAACCAATAATTAAAATTAGATCAAAGTTGTCTGTAGCAAAATGAACATTCATTATAGCTAGGATCTAATGAAAAAAACGGTCGCGTTGATTAAAAAACTCATAACTTGTAAACTTTCAGTCAGGGAGGGTTCAATAGTAGCTCATCTTGAAGGTCACTGTATTCTTTACTAATTATTTTGTACACATTTTCATGTATTTCTTCACTAAAATCAATGATCCACATAAACGTCTTGAAAAACTGTGTCATTTTTTGTTTTTTGTCAATAAGAAAAATTGTATAAAACTTGCATGTCAACAAGTTTTGGGATTTTATTAGGGCCTTCTTACGAACAGCAATAAATAAAATTCTGCCAGCTATTTCTTCTGGTAATGCGCCTTCATTCGCTTAATTTGACTTTACTTACATAATGAGAAAAATGTAAGCAAAAGGAAAACCCCAAAGTCATACACTGTTGATCTGAACCGAATTTGATTGTAAGTTCCAAGTAAATACAATTTTTTCATTGTTTATGGTGATATAGCATCCCACGAACATTTTGAGATCAAAACGAAAATAATCGTTTGGGCGCTTTTTCAAAAAAATCTCTTTTTGTGTTAAATTACTTAGAAGACATTTTCATAAACTGATATGGTGAATATAGTTTAACATTTTTTTTAATATATATTTGTTTTTTGGAGTATATGGTTGTCTATCACCTCGCGAATATACCAAGACGAAAATGAAAATAATCGGAGGTTTTACTCTTGAACTCGATTTTTGTATTTAATTACTAACAAATTAACAAAATTTTGATGAGATTATACGGAAAGTTTTTTATAACATTTTTATTACTGATTTTGATTTTCTGTAACTCTGCAAACATTTCAAGCTGAAAATAAAAATAAAAAAGTTGTGGTTTTTGAAGAAAAATCGATTTTTATATTTAATTAAAAGGAAACCATTTTGCACATCTTATATAAAACTGTATTATTGCCGTATTTTTTGCCTGAGGTCAATGAAATTAAAGGTCAAGCATGTACAACTATGTATAATTTGGTGATTGTGAATTCTCTTTGTTTACTCATTCCTGTACCTCTGTCTAGGACTGCTTATACAGATATTGCGAAATAAGTACCAGTTTTATTTTTCATGATTATCTTAATATTTGTTCCTTATTTTGGTATAATTTTGATTCTCCGCTACGCTGGAAAATGTAAGATTTCAATAAATCTATATTATTGCAATTCATAATATGTGTTGATATTGAAACAGGCGTGTGTTCACTGTCTTGTTTTTCTAATAGAAAAGTGGGCATTCTATAGAAAAAAAATCATATTAATTAATATTTTATTGCACTTTATGTACTTTTTCCGAAAACTTAATTTGTTTATTTTCATGTGATTTTTTACGATTCAACCAAAAAAAAAGCATCCTATCAAAATCTGATTCATAATAAATCGCTAGACCTTTCTTGAGTGACTTTTGTTTTTTCACCAAAAATTTAATTTTTTACGATTAAAACAATAAATACGCGTCCTATCAAAAAATTACTAATGACAAATTTGCAACTCTTCATTAGCTAAGCAACTTTTGTCTAATAATTTTTTTATTGTTTGTGTCGTTTGTCAAAAACTTTTTTCTTTTTTATTTTCAGCTTTATTTTTCACGATTCGAACAAAAACTACGCGTCCTATAAAAAATCATTGGAAGCAAATTTGTAGATCGTTTATGGATGAATAAATTTTGTCAGATCATCTTTTTTCGTATCTTGCGTGGTTTGACCGCCAAATGGAATTTTTTTCATTATGTTTTGTGGGATCAAAATTTGGATTTTCGATTTTTCATGAAAATTTAAAAAGTTCTTATGATAATAAAAATTATAATTATAATAAATAAATAATTAATAAATTAATAAATTTAATAGTAAATTAGATTAGAAATTAGAAATTAGATAATAAATTCAAAAAGTTCTCTTTGATCTAATAGGGATTTCAAAAATCAACGTTTTTCGACTCTTGATTTTTTTTCATATCGTGCATTATTTTGCTAAAAATGTTTATTTTCGTTTTTTTTTATCTTGAAAAATAACTCTGACAATTTTCTTTTCAACAAAAAAGTCATGAGAATAAATTGTTCGAATTTTCGAGTACTACGAATAGCTGTACATAGAATTTTTGAATTTTGGAAGAAATGGTTCCAAAAATTTTGAAATTGCTCGAACTTTTTGAATTTTCATCCAAAATAGCTGGCTAACGAACTTTTCCTTTTCTATCAGGGCTTGAAAAAGTGTGCCAAATCTCAACCCAATCTGATCTTTTTTTCGAAAGTTATCGTGCCTACAATCAGACAGACTACAGACAGGCGGACGGACATCTTCGTAAAAATATTTTTTTCTGACAAATTGATGTGACGAATGAGCTTAGCAAACATTAATAATGATTATAGGGAATGACTCTTTAATAACAAAAAAAATTAACATTCTTGTGCTTGGCGGAGTTTTTTCAAGCCTATATGTGTTTTCGTTGAAATAAGACATAAATAATGTACTATATGGGCGATTTCCAAATAGATTTCAATTTTGGATTTCTAGCAAATTGAAGTTCTTGATACTGTAATAAGTTTGATCAATTTTCATACATATATGGATAGAAAAAATTATATGTATTAGGATCTACTTTATAACGTGAGAAATCTGTTCGGCCCAGATTATTGTTTTTACACTCATTTATATCTAAATTATTCTTTCACTTAAAGTCAATTATTATAAACGTTTAAGGCTTGCTTTGACAGGTTTAACGAGACAAAATGGTTAAACATTTTTTTAACAAATTGCGTTTTGAAAATATTTCCTCAACCAAAAAAAGGCGTTTTCTGTATCTTTGATGCGCGTTTGAACCTTTTAATAGCGCAGGTAATAAAATGCTTTGAAGTTTACAGGCTTCGGATTTAACAATTTTCATTTTTATATTACTGTAATTGGAAATTTTGTTTAATACTATCAAATTCGGGATCACCAATTCTATCAGAATATTTCTTGCAAACAAAATTATTTGCCCTTTGGGTCTCCTTTCTTTGGAGGCTTCGGTTTGACATTTCAGGATCCACCCATATCTTTTTACGTGTTCTCGGAGGATTTACGAAGAGGTAATCAATTCTAAGACTCTGGAAATGTAATGTGTTTTTAAAATTTGATAGAACCTACTTTTTTATGATCATGATAAATTATGAGGACACCTATCACATCAAATTCGTTATAATTATAGAGGCTTCCGACTTGACACTAAAGCGAGTAGACATATTAGCCTAGTTTATTCAGGCAGTATTTATAATCTCTACAGTATTTTAGTATTGCAGTTCCAACTACATCATCTATTACAGAAACTGCCCAAGGCTAATGCTGGCAAAAAAATTTTGCCAGTCCTTTTACATTTCAAATATGTGAAAGCGTAGGGAGGGACTCGTGAAAAGGCTAATTGTGAATGCTTTATTTAAAAAAACTAAGAAAGGTATGTCTAGCTATAATTTTTCAAAACTTTTTCTGTCTAGGCTAAGAAAGTAGGCCACGAATACGGGTTTTAAGTATTTTAAAAGGTCAAATATCTATTTGAAAATCGCCCATATATTAGAGGAATAGTTTATTTAACATATTTTCAAGCCACAATTTTGCTACTCGTGTCTGTCATTATAGTCTTGACTCATTGTGCATTTAATTTGTGATTTGATGTTGTTTTTTTAATCCTAATGAAACATGAAGATAAGATCGATGTCTTCCTTATGACAATTTTATCATTGCAGACTTATCATGTAAAGAAATAATTACTTGATAGTTCGCCAGAAAAATAGTATGTACAGCAAAAAAAACTGAAATCATTTAAAGCGTCTTATTAACTTCATAGAAATCGATAGGAAAAGCAACCTTTGAAACACATAATTTCCGTTTTTGTTCTCCTCTGAGATCACTAGGGATCACTTTCGCGTTGCGGCGTAGAGCTAAACAGGCCTTACGGCAAAATGCAGATAGCATATGCTTCTTCACTAGGACGCCTATATCTTTTCCTATCGATGAAATCATCAACTTTGCTAATTTCTTATTTCTGTTTCTAACCGCGTGAATTTAAATGAATAAATCGTTACATGATTTTTTTGTAACATTAATTCATATTATTATACACTCGACAAGCTCTAAAATGCAAAATCTAACTTGCTTCTTTATTTTATAACACCTCGGACCCCCACATAGTAGAAAAATGCACCTTTTGTTGAAAAAAATCGACTGATAATATAATTCTTAACGGATTTTGATTATCTTTTTCAGAAATTGCCGTAAGACTTCCAGATATAGCGAGTGACTGCGGATACTTTACTCCTAATGAACAAAAATTTGTTACTTAACAACAATGTTCAAACATTTTTTTGTGTCTAACTTTCCAGTAATACCATTTATCTTAAGAATTTCAAATTCATTAAAACAGGTCCGAAATCAATCTAGTGCCTAACTAAAAATAATGTCCATTAGGTTATAGTGAGAAGAAAATGGTTTATTACGTTATGAGCAAGCTATCGAACAAAATTATTGTTTTTGGCGAATTGCAATGATTAGCTATTTTAAGGCCATGTGATGACTGTGTCACGTGACCAGATTCCTACCTTACCATCACTTTTTTTATTTGTCAACTTATTTTCACTAGAGTTTGAAAATTCTCGGTAATTTAAATTTGGAGAAGGTAACGGAGAACGTTACCGTATATTACCGAGAATAGGAGAATTTAACGAGAATTTACGGGAACGTTCATTTTTAACTTTTTTGTTTGTTTTTTAATTGAAATAACGTTCTCATTCAAAAATATTAAACCTAAATAGCAATAAACATTAGAACCATATTTTTCAAAATAGAATTTTATTCATTGATACCGAAAATTCTTTCAAATATTTATAAACATCATAAACTTTAGTGTAGAACAAGTTGAGAAAAATCAGTTTTATAATTAGTCTTAGAGAATTATTACTGAGATTAAGTTTAGTCGGTCTGGTCGTAATTCTTAATGTTCCTACTATTATATTATTAAACATAAATTATAACATTAAATATCATTGCTTTCACTCATAAGTATACATCGTTACATGAGAACGACATCATTTATTTGTTCCTTTTTCAACATTGTTTTGACTGTTTAAGGGCACTTTAAACATTTTTCTTCTAAATGCCTTCTTTGGCGCGTAGCATTTCTCACGCAAAGTTCACTGCAATAGTTGTACTTGTAAATAATTTGATCATCCTTATGAACGCCTTTTTGGAAGAAATTCCATAAAACACTTTTTTCCTTTGGCATATTTCACTTTTCGTATTGCCTGCACAGTATGCTATCGAATGCTACGTGTTCAAACATGAAATATGATGAAATACTTTTAAAACGGTCGTTTCTCTGATATCTTTGATATTTTCATTCATTCCTTTTTTCTTACCACTCAATGTTACCAATCGTTAATAATTTGAAAAATATTCCCTAAGTTACTAAAAATCAACACAGGTGTGTCCGAATTCAATTTATTTTGGTGACAAATTTAAATTCTCGTAAATTCTCGAGAAAAAAAAATCGCTCGAGAACTTACCGGTAACTTACCGGTTACGTTCTCGTCGTTCCTGACGTAAGTTACCGCCTTTCGAACTCTAATTTTCACAAGAATAGCCACATCGAGTTGAAAATTTGGAATAATATAAATAAGAAGCACTAAGAAATGTAGATCTGGTCCTAAATTGTAATAATCATGAAACAAGCAACAAAAAATTTGTAACGAAAAAACATTTTTCATGATTATTACAATTTAGAACCAGACCCACCTTTCTTAGTGCTTTTCATTTATTATCTCAAATTTTCAATTTGGTGTTGCTAATCTTGTGAAAATAAGTTGACAAATAAAAAAGTGTCGGTAAGGTAGGAATCCGTTCATGTGACGAACTCGTCACATGGCCTTAAATCCTAATATATTGTATGAAATATGACATATAATAATGTGTGCTTATTACTATTTTTATTATTGTCTTATTAGCCTGGTCCATTCAAGTCTCGTAGCACTGCGGTTAAAACCCTATCGTACTATGCCTTTATTTTAAAACCTTGGTGAAATAGAGGTCTAGACACGGCTCACCCTCGCTGCTAAAGTATCATTTAAGTCCTTCAGCTTTAGTACATATATGTATTAAATGTAGAAAATGCGCGTAAATGTACTCAGTATATATACTGAGTACATTTACGCGCATTTTCCTGGATGTTTGGCCAGGGGAGAGGACAACTGCAGAAAACCGCCGCTCGAGTTCAGCCGGTTTTTTTGACAGTTGAGTTTTTAAGGAATTCATTCGACCACGCCTCGAATGCACACAATCATCCTCGGCGTCAAACCTCCCGCTGGACATTAGGTGATATTCAACTATTTAATTTTAATTTTAATTATTTTGTTGAAAAATCAACTATTTTGTTGAAGTCATCTTCTATGGTCGAAAATCCAACTGTTTCGTTAAAAATTCATTCTTCTAGATTGAAAATTCATATTTTATAATATAAAAGTCATCTTTCTGGGTTGAAAACTCATCTCTCTTGGCTAAAAATGAACTTTTTTCTCGAAAATTCAGATTCTTAAGTTGAAAATTCAACTATTTGTTCGAAAATGCAACTACTGAATTATTTTCTGTCGATGATAATGGATTTGATTTTTATTTATTGATCACAGAAGTGACACGTTGTGACGTTATGGCAGACCCTCCACCCCCGTTTTGAGTGTCACGTAATATGTGGACGTTCTCTATTACGATTTAAACATCGAGAAATACTTTGAAAGTGGAAAAATACTTTGGAAATGGAAAAATTCTTACGCGGAAATGACCCCTATGAATGAAAGTGGAATTGGAACGAATGAAGGGAACGTCTGTCTTAAAAAAATTTGATTTTGTCGATAAAAGATAATACCGAATGAACCGGTCTCAGTTGGCGTAGGTGTGGGATATCTTTTGAGCGTTGCCGCGGCGAAGATTATCTCACATTATCTTGTCCTATCGCGCACGATCCTCAGATCTCACCCCGAGATATGATCGAGGGATTGCGAGGAACTTGAGGATGTTGCGAGTACGCGTCGCGTCCTTTCCATTACCATCTTCCAAGAGTCTTGATCCTTTCCCGTGCCACCAAACCGAACCCTTCCCTTTTCTTCCCTTCCCGTCCCTTCCCATCCCATCCGTGTACATTGATCCTTCGTCGCCTCGATCATTGATCGCAAATATTCATGTATCATGCCGCTCCGCGAGAAAATAATATGCGTAATAAATTGAATCGAGTAGATGAGAAAGAATTCGAAATGATCAAGCTTTTCAAAAGACTCCCGGATACTAGCGAAACTATTTATGAAACGGAAAATCCATATTTCACGATGTCATAATAAGTGGAGAAGTGGATAGTTCGAGCGTGTTTTGTAATTATAACATATTATGATTAACGATAATATAGGGCTTGTATTATCTTTCATTACGTTTATTATTACGCGGTATTATTAACAATAATTGTTCCCCGCTTCATGATTAAATTGAATTAGGGACCATCTATAAATTAATTAACGACTGGCGGGGAGGTAGATCTTCTATAAAGCTTTTCATCATTTTTTAAATTATATATATATATATATATATATCCGCGAAATGAGTCAACAATTTTTAAGTTTATCGATTGAAGCTAAGATTTGATTTCATTTCATTTTATTTTCTTATTGCGACAGCCCAACAGTTTAAAAAACCACTTACAGGGTTTATTAAATTGTAGGAAAATGCTGGTGGAAGATACAGAAGAAAATTACATCTGCTGTTTTTTGAAGTACATTAAGAGGTACATTTGAAAAAAAATCCAAGCGAATTCAGAAGGTTTCCAAATATCTCAAAGTTTCTTGAGAAAATTGCATAGGATTTCAAGGGATTTCATAAGATTGCAATAGATTTCAGTGATTTTAAAGGATTTTGAAGACCCTCAATAAGGTACTTTGAATGAATTTTCCGTAACCTCAAAAAATTTCATTGAACTTCAAATATTTCAAGAGATTTCAAGGAATATCATTAAATTTTATATAAATTCACCGGATGTTATGATATTTTAATGAAACTTTAACAAATTTATAAACGAACATTGAGAGATATCGAAGAATTTTAAGTGTTTGAAGAGATTAATAATATTTCAAGGTATTTCCAAATATTTAAAAAAATTCGAAAGATTTTGAAGATTTTAGGATTTTTAAAAGATTTCAAGGAATTTTAATAGAATTCAAGACATTTCAAAAAATTTGAAATATTTCAGTGTATTTTAAAAGATTCGAAGTAATTTTGAGGACCTTAAAAAGAATTCAAGGGATTTTAAAAGAGTTCATACGATTGGAAATATTTTTGGGGGTTTAAAAGGATTCCGAAGACTTTTCAACAGATTCGAAAAATTTCAAGTAATTTCACTGAATATCAGCAAGTTGTATAATGTTTTATTAAAACTTCAAAGAATTTCTAAGGCTTGAAGAGATTTTCAATATTTTCAAATATTTCCAAATATTAAAAAAAAATGGAAGATTCTAAAAGATTTTTATTTCCTTAAGTGTGTATCAGGTAGGAATGTAATTTCAATATTTATAGATAATAATGATTTACTGTTGTTTAAATAAGTATCTGAATTCAATTTTCAAAATTATACGGACATATATTTTGATTGTTTAGCATATTTATTTTGATACGCTATTATTTTTCTATTGAAATTTTTATTTTTTCGAATTAGTGTGAAATTTTATGAATAAATCATATTTTAAGAGATGAAAGGTAAAATTAAGAAATATAAAGTAAGAATTATTTAAACATTTCAATGCAAATACAAGTTTAATGCTTTTTATATTTTGAAATGAGTATCTGATCGGAATATAATTATTACAATTATAGGTGTTACCTAATGTTTGAATGATTTAGAGATGTAAATCTATGCGCTGATTTACAAAAATGGACGTTAAAGTACAAGCAAATGTCATTGTGCAAAAATGAGGCGAATTTTGGAAAAATCTTCTGGCGCTGGCCCGGCCCAGACCAGACCGTCTGGGCAACCACTAGTTAAAAGCCGGTCAGCCACTGGCTGGTCTCCCTTTATTTTTCAATGACTTGGAGAAAAATCATTTTTCACTTTCAGTATATTTAGCTGATCAGCGCCAAACCTGGACTAGACCAAACTGTCAAGATGATAAGAAAATCTTGTTTTGATAGTGTGAATTTCTTACTTTTTATCACTTTAGACATCTTGTAACTTTTTTTATATATCTCACAAAAAATTTGCTGATCGAACTTAGAGCTTTTTTTGGTCTTGAATAGCTGATCAGTGCCAGTCCTGGGCCACACCAGACATTCCAGATAGATTATCGAATTCTCGTTTGTCTAGGTAAAGCCAGATCTGGGCCAGACCTGACACCAGACTGCCATTTAATTTTTCCACAAAGGCACATTAAATGAATTCACTGAAATACATTCTTTCAGAATCTGATTTTAGCAAGAATGTAAGTGGTGAAAAACTTTGAACAAATATAAATAGTTATTCGAAAATTAGGCAAATGATAAAAACTAAAATTAAACTTAAAGGGCGCTGTGTGGGCGCGCCTATAATAGTCTAGTCTTAATTAAAGTAAGTAACATTTCCATTTGTAGAGCCTTTAAGTTCAGCTTCATAAGATTGATAAAAAGATTAATCCTAATAGATCTCATTAATTTTTTTCTTGTTCTGCGTTGCATTTATGCATAATATACATGCTATCACGTCCATTACAGCAGACGATAACCACCTGCTGAAGAAATGGGTCGTGGAGAGATTAAACGACTTCGCGAGTCTTAAGGATTCAGTATAGAAATCGGCTATAATTAATGACTCCTCGCGTTACTCGATAATCACTATCTACGAATCACGTCACTGACTGCTCATGAGAAGATTATAGATATTACACTGCAGCGTGACAAAAAAAGACGACTGAGCTTCAATTCATCGACAAACTTGTCGATCCAATCAAATTTACCTTGCTCTTTTTCTAAACCATAGAAAATTTCTCTTCATTGAAGCGATAATGACAATTTAATAAAAAAAATGTTATATAAGAATAATTTATAACCTTCTCCAAGCGCGAATTACAAAAGTATAGCTTTCAGAATCAGTTTAATTCAAATCGACAATTTGATGTCAAATTTTCTCATTGATATGAAAAGTAAATGAAATATTATTTATAATAAATTAAAAGTACATTTTTTAAGACATTTCTTCAAACAATTTTGATTTAAAAACTTTGTTTAAATATGCGAAATACGGAAAAACTTATAGTGGCATATAATTTTTCGAAAAAGTTACATAAAATTCTTGTATTTAAGAATAATGTACTCCACCCAATTTGTCGCATAGTACAAACATTACTTCTATACCATGCAATTGTTTATTATTACTACGAAACACATACAATTTCTGTTTAAAAGTGATGTATTTTGTTGAAGACTCTACTTTTTTGAATGATAATTAATCTACTTTATAAAAAATTCCTTATTTCATTCCAAAATTCCAGTATTTGGTGGAAAATTGATCTACTTTGTAGGAAACTCAATGATTTTATTGAAAAGTTATTTTTTATTGCTAAAAATTGAACTATTTTAGTAGAAAATTGAACTATATTGTCCAAAAAAAACTTTTTCTCAGTAAACTTGGCGCGAAGCGCCGCGCACGCAGCGCGCAATGAGACTATGCCCGCGCGGCGGGAACATTTTTTTAATAAAGATTCTTCATTTTATGAAAAAATCATCTCTTTGGTTTAGAATGTAACTAATTTGTTGAAAAATCCTTGTTTCTCTGTTTGAAAATTTATCATTCATCTGAAAATTTAACTATTTCAGTTGAAGATTCATCATTTTAGTTGAAAATTCATACCTGTTTAAAAATTCAACTATCTTATTAAAAATTAGGTTTTTTCGTTAAAAATTATTGTTTATAATTAAAAATATAACTATTCCTTTTTTAGTTGAAAAATCAAGTATTTGGTTGATATTTCGTATGTTTCGTTCGAAAATTAATCTTCTTGATTAAAAATTCATGCTTTTGGTTGATAGTTCGACAATTTTGTTAAAAATTCATATACTTTGTTGAAAATTAAACAATTCTGTTGAGAAGCATCCTTTTTGGCTAAAAAGTGAACTGTATTTTTCTAAATTCGTCTTTTTTGTTGACTTAAACTGTTTTTTATTTGAATTTGAAATCTGTCTTGGTTGAAATATTAACTATTACATTGCTCCTTAGGAATTCATCTTTTTTGGTTAAAAGGATTCTATTTTATAAAAATTCCAGCAATTTGGTGAAAAAGTTACTTTTCAATGAAGATTCTTTATTTTAGTTGACCATTCATCTCTTTGATAGAAAATGTAACTAATTTGTTGGGAAATCGTTGTCTCTCTGATTGAACATTCATTATTTAACTAAAAAGTTCACTATTCCAGTTGAATATTCATAATTCTAGTTAAAAAATCATTCATTTAGTTAAAAAGTATCTATCTTGTTAAAAATTCATTTTTTTCCATACAAAATTTATTTTTATAATTAAAAATGTAGCTATTCCTTTTTTCTTGAAAATGTATGTATTTGGTTGAAGATTCGTATTTCCCGTTAGAAAATTAACCTTCTTGGTTAAAAATGCATGTTTTTGATTAAAAGTTTAACAATTTTGTTACAAATCAATCTACTTTGTTGAAAACTAATTGATTCTGTTAAAAATCTTCCCTTTTGGTTAAAAAGTAATTTGTTTTGTTGAAAATTCATCCTGTTTTTGGTATAAAATTTTAAAAAATGTTGGTAAAAATATCAACTATTGCATTTTTTCTCAAGGATTCCTGTCATTTGATTTTAAAAAGATTCTACTTTGTAGAAATTTCAACAATTCGCTGAAAAGTCTTTTTTTTCTGAATGAAGATTCTTCATTTTAGTTAAAGATTCATCTCTTCTGTTGAAAATGTAATTAATTTGATGAAAAATCGTTGTCAATTTGGTTAAAAATTTATTATTTAACTGAAAATTTAATTATTCCATTTTTGGTGGAAAATTGATCTTTTTTAGTTGAAAAATCAACTAATTCGTTGAAAATTTATGTATTTTGTTGAAAATTCGTCTTTTTCGGTTCAAAATTCATCTTCTTGGTTAAAAATTGAACTGTTTGGTTTAGAGTTCCTCTATTTTGTTGACAATTTAACTATTTTTCTAAAAAGCAATCCCCCTCGTTTCCCCTCAGATAAAGATAGTTATTGATTTTGATAGACTTTCTATCAAAAATGTTCGATAGAAATTTATAAGAAAATGGTTTGGAAAGTATTGAATTTTTTTATTAAATCTTCTGAAACTTTTTCAGCAGAGAAACCTAACGATTTCTTCAATTAGAATTCTTTTCCTCTGCCCAAATTTTTGATATGAAATGGCCTTACCCGCATCTCGGTCAAAGTTTGACCAGGTATAAAGTTACCCATAAAGTGTCACTATCCGGTCGAATAAACTTGCTCGGCAGACGTCGCCGTCGGATTAGTTTACTTACGACTTGGAATGGTCCGGACCGGACCCGTGGAGATCTTAGAACAGACCCGTGTGGCCAACGTAAGAAAGCATAAAAGTCCCGCGATACGATCACGACACATTCCAGTTCATTGTTTATGTCGCATTGCCACGATTCTAGTCTCCATTTCTGAAGAATCTGATTTTACTACTTATGTATGTCTCTCGAGGTCGTGGCGATGAACAAATATTTTAATTATCTGGAAGGCCCAAATTTCGAATGATAGGCACGTAAAAAGATCTAACTGATTGTTGGAAAAGATAGTCAAACGTTCAAGTGATTATGTTTTCTTAGAAGTGGCTTTCAAAGTTTTCTTTCTATTGAATCAGTGAAAGGAACGTTTGAACTTTATGATTCCTCTTTTTAATTGGACCATTATTCGAATCTTGAGAAAAGGTTATAGCTAACAGATTCTTGAAATTGTGAACGTGGATTCCAAGAATAAAGAATCATTTTCCAAAATTCACTTGCCAAGCAGGAATTAACATTTGCCATAATTTCTTTTCAGTTCTCATTTATTTGATTTATTTTGTTTACTTTTTTTTATTGATTTCAACAAAGCGTCCAGGGTCACTAAAAATATTCGGTAACGTTTAGTACGTTTCCTGATGATAATTTTTTTTTAAATTTTGCAAAACATAGCCCTGAAACGGTACAATTCAATATGAAAGTGATTTTCAATCTTAGTAGTTTGAAAATCACTTTCATATTTCAGACTTCGCGCTCTCTCCGCTATTCCCAACTTTTCCTTTTATAAAGAATTTTTCTATTTTCTCCCGCTTTTAAGAAACTTCCCATTTATCCCCTTTTTTCTCGTTTTTCCGCTCAAATGCATAGTGAATTAATAGATATCAGTAAGAGAATGCTACTAGTATTGGTTAGTGGTTATTTTTTTGGCACTGTCTATGGTTAAGGTATTTTCCGTATCGTTAGCCCTGAACGAGCTGGAAAACGGTTTAGAGTAACAGAAAATTCCGTAACCATAGCCAGTGCGCATTTTTTTTCGCAAAATTTCTCCTATCACGTTTTTGGTTCGAAATTTATCTCGTTTCGCTAGAAATGTTACTATGTAATCGAAAATTCAGCTATTTTGTTGGTAGAATATTCATCTGATTGGCTGAAAATTTAACTTTTTTGTTGAACATTTGTCTCATGTTTGGTTAAAAATCATTTGTATTAGCTGAAAATTTAACTATTTCCTTTTTGTTGAAAATGAATCTTTTTTAGTTAAAACTTCAAATATATTCTTGAAAATTTATCCTTTTTAGTTTAAAATTTGTCTTATTTTGGTAAAAAGACTGATGTCTTTGGTTGAAAAATCATCATTTTGATTGAATATTCAACTTCTTGATTGAGTTCTTGATTGAGTGTAGAACTCTGTTGATTCTGTTTTTGATTTAATTGAAAATTCATTTATTTTGTTGCAAGTTCGACTGTTTTGGTAGAACATCAATTAATCTTCTTGATTGGAAATTCAACAATTTTGTCATAAATTAAACTATTTGGTTGCAAATGAATGTATTTTTGCTTGTAACTTTAAATATTTTAGCACAAAATCATTTTTTCAGGTTGAAAATTCAACTGCTTAGTAGAAAATTCATCTTCCATGCTTGAAAATTCAACAGATTGGTAAAAAATCAAACTATTTGGTCGAAAATGAACCTTTTTATTGAAAATTCATGTTTTTGGTAGAATGTTCGAATATTTCGGCAGCAAATTGAATTATTTGATTAAAAAATTTAATTTAACTAATTTCTGCGTTGAAAATTCAACATTTTTGTCGAAAATTCATATTTTTGTTCGAAAAATCAATCATTCTGGTAGAAAAGTCAACTACTTGATTAAAAATTATTTTTATAGAACATACTCATCTTTCTGGTTGAACATTCGACTATTTCTAAAAAAATTCTTTTTATTGGTTGGAAATTCAAATACTGAATCAAAAGTGGAACTACGTTATTAAAATTTTTTTTTGAGCTTTAAATTTATGGTAAAATATTGAACTGTTTTGTTGAAAATTCGTTTTTTTATTAAAATTAATTTTTTTATCAGAAAATTTAATTTTTCCAATTTTTGTTGAAAATGCGTTCTTAACAAGTTAATAATTCAACTATTTAGTAGAAAATTCATGTCTTTTTTTTAAAACTCGTCTTTTTGGGTAGAAAATCAATCTTCTATGTTAAAAATTCGTCTTTTTTGGTTAAACTCAACTGGTTAACATTTTTTTTTTAAATTGAAAAATTAAATCATTCCCTTTTTGGTTAGGAATTTATCTTTTTAGCATGAAATGCAACTGTTTGGTTGCAAATTATTATATTTTTCTGAAAATTCGTCTGTTGGTAGAAAATTAATTTCTGGGTTGAAAATTCATCTTTGTGGGTTAATAATTCAACTACATGTTTGGTTCAAACTTTAGTTATTTGGTTGAAATTTTAATTATGTTGTTAGAAGTATCATTATTTATTTGAAAACTCATTCATTTTGTTAAGATAATCTTTTCTCGTCAAAAATTTAACTGTTTTGTTGGAAATTCATCTTTTTGACTGGAAAATTTATCTCTTTTGGTAGAAAATCCTTTTGGTGTGAAATTCAACTATTTTGTTGAAAATTCAATATATTTCAACTTGAAATCTTATGAATTTAAAGCGTTTCATATTGAATTCTATATGTTCTCCATCAAATTTATTTAAAAGAACTTATTTCCCTGCTATTCCCTTATCTTCGTGAAAAATCAACTTTTTCCCTGCTTTGTGAGCATTTTGAACATTATATTCTAATATTTTTTATAATTCTTGATTCATTACCGAACACTAGAGTTCTAAGATCATAAAATTTCGCTGAACTCCGACATGGCCTTGTTTCAAATGAAGATTATGGTAAGTGGATTCTGGTGAATATTCATTATTGCAGATCTTCCTTGACCACTTAGATCAATTAAAATGAAGGACATTGTGAGTCATTATACAAAGACATCTTCAAATACTTAAAAATTATAATTTGTATAAAATGAAAGTGATAGGGGAAGAGAGGACGATATTATCAGTCTGGTAGTTTGAATCATCTGGCATGACTTTTTTAAGTGTCACATGAAACAGCTTTGTAAGAAGAAGAAGGCAAGGTGGAAGGTTGTACCTCGTAAGGTGAACAACTTACGAGTGAATACCTAATTAAGATCTTAATTACTCCCGGCTGAAAAGAACGTTTCACCTTCGACCGACTCCCACGATGCGGATTATGAGATTGATAATATCATCATTTATATCTCTGCAGTATATGAGTTCACTGATTAATCAGGACTTAGTTATAATCGGTCGATTCCTGCACAAATCAGTCTATGCATTCACACTCTTCTTCGACTTAGGATCATTAATTTCACTCCGTTCCACTTTTATTTCACTTTTAAGAATGGAAACTGAATACGGAAGCTTATTTGAAGGGTGGCAGCACAGAAGTAGATAAACAGCAAAATTTGAATTTTTCAAAGGAACGAAAGAACATTCTGTAAAATCGAAATCACTATTTAGAGATAAATTAAACTCCGCTCCCGATCCGAAGTGTTGTTGAACTGAGGCCAAAAACATTTGATCAAAAAAATTATCCAGGTTTCAGAAGATGGATGTGGAAGCTGACAATCTCAAACTGACTCTAACTTAAATTTTCATCAGGCTTGACTGCGGATTGCGATACAAAATTCAATGTTGAGAATAAAAATAGAATAGGAACATGCCTCCAAGATATTAAGTTTCCGAATACTGATAAACAACGATTGTTGTACAAAAGTTAACCAACTCTGAAAAAATCAACTGAGAATTTTGAGATTTAAATTTAATGAGTTTTTGAAATCGGCCTTGGATAACGATTAAAAACTAATTTTTGAATTTTTGCAAGAATAAAAATATGCTCCAAAATATTGTTCGGAGAAGATCGAAATTGAAAATCGCGATATCACATTATGGCAGACATTTGTTTGCTTGAAATCCTGAAAAAATAAGAAAATATATATTTTTATTTTTCATTAAATGATGATAATTTTAAGAAATATCAATACTAAAAGGCGGAAAAAGTTACCGTTGCGTTAAAATTGCAACTAAAATATAACTATATTCTTAATAATTCTTTTAAAAATTATGGTATGAAGAAAATAATATTTTGAAAAAATCCTTGTACCATAATGTGTATTTGATTGCTTAGGAATTATTTATTCAATAGACCCACTTTCGATCAAAATGTTAGTTATCTAGTTCTGTACTAAAACAATTAGAAAATCCATTATTAAACAATTTTAGATTCGATAGAAAGTTGAAAAAAGTACAATATTTCGAATGGAATAAGAAGGAATTGAACTTGTGTAATTTCTAAATGAAAGCGTTTAAAATTGAATAAATTGAAGTTCAAAAAGTTTGAAATTCAGAAATTTCAAATTATATAAATTAAAAACGTTCAAACTGGCAGATTTTCATTTTGAATTAAAGTATCTCGAAATTTTTATGATTTCAGATTGAAATTTTGAAAATAAGTCAATTTTAAAAGTTTCAAGATTAAATAATTTTATGTTTAGAATTTTGAAAACTCTATAATTTAAAATTCAGAGGAATAAAAATTGTATAATTACTGAATAAAAGTGTTGAAAATTTAATAATTTAAAACTTTAGAATTTAAATAATCTTTAATTCGCAGCTTCTAAAATTTTAGAATTTCATATTGTTATTACATGATAAAGTTATAATTTAACATTGGAATTGATTAGAAAATTTCTTTTCTAAGAACACAAAATAAATTTACCGTTATTTTGACAGTTCAAAACAAAAACTTTCAATTATAAGCGTTGAAAATAGAACTTAAGAAACCGCTCAAAATAAAGCAATTTTAAATGGGAAAAAATTAAAACTCCTGAAGTACTTATAATGAATATTCGTCTTTTTATTTTTCCTAATGTTTAATTAAGAATTTGACTATTTAGAGACATCATATTGAAAATTGAAAATGAAAAAGAATGAATAAAAATGAAGATCGCTATGATTCCAAATTTTCAAATTGTACTATTTTTAACATTTCAATTCTAAATTCTTTTCATGGTTCAAATGCCTGGTTCTAGAATCTTACCATTTTCAAAGCTTAAATTTGACAAATTACCTTCCTAGTTTTTCGTTGTTTTGAATTTTTTCTGGAGGCATTTAATTCAATATTGTTAAAATAAAAACACTTTAAGGTGGAAATTGTGCAACTATAAAGCCTTTTAATTTTATATTCAACACTTTCAAAGAATTTAAGAAACCAGACACTTTTTTCTACGGTCAAAATTGAAACTAAACAATTTGGAATGTTTCAATCTAATATTATTAAATTTGAAACTGACTACAATTGAAATGAAATAATTTAGAACATTTTAATTTTAAAATTAATGAATATAAAACTGACTATCAAGGTTTTCAATATCAAATTTCGCATCTGGAAAGATTTAACAGTGAAATTGTCCTGACATTTTAAATATTAATTTGACACTATCATCGAGTGGGGAAGGTTTCAATTGAAGATAGTAGAATACGAGCCTAACTTCAAGATCCTAGAATCCGAAATCAATTTTTCATAGATCTCACTAAAGACCTTAGGCAAGAGGTTTTCCAATAAAGTTATTTCATCATACGCAAAGATCCTAAACCTATTTTAACCAAAAAAATGACTTTTCTACCAAAAATGATGAATTTCCACCCCAAGAGGACTAATTCTGTCTCCAAGTTGACGAAAGCTTAACAAGACAGTTGAATATTCGACCAAAAGAGATAAATTTTTCATCAAATTATTATATTATCAACAAAATAACAAAATTGAAAAAGATACTGGAATTTTCAACCAAACACTTGAATTTTTTACCTACACAAGTGAATTTTCAACCAAATAGTCAAAAAAAAAAGCTAATTTCCAAGCAAAAGGTTACATTTACAACAAAATAGTTACACTTTGAAGCAATCGAGATACATTTTTAACAAAATAGTTGAACTTTTAACCAAATAGATAGATTTTAAATCTACAAAGATAAATTTCTAAACACATGATCTAATTTTTAATGAAAAAAGATTGAACAACAACAAAAAACAGTTGCATTTTCAACCACATAGTTAAATTTCAGAGCAAAAGAAGCAAATTCAGAAAAAATTGAACTTTTATCCAAATAGAAATTCAAGCATTTTAAATCAGAATAAAATCAAATTCAAAATCCCATTTAACGTCCAACAATCAATTCAATATATAGAATTCCTGAAAAAACGACAAGAATTCAACGATTAAATTTGGACAAACACCACAAAATGCTCCTATTGCAATTCCTAAAAAAACAAAATTTGTTTCTTTGGACAAAAATAAAAAAGAGGAAAGAAAAATGAGAAGGCAACCAACCACATCCCCTTCCTTCTCTTTTTTATTTCTTTCGTCTTTTTTTTTTATTTCTATTATTATCAAATCACAATAAAAAAGCATGCAAATTACATTACCAACGTTTCGGTGCTCACACAGCACCCTTATCAAGGCAAGGAAAAGAATACAGGTGACAGGTGGGAGTGGCGACTAAGCGACGACGTTATCCCTTCGGTACCTGAGATCTGAAACAAAAAAATTTATCCAAATTTATCCAAATAGTTAAGTTTTCAACCTACAAAGATAAATTTTCAAACATATGATTTCGATCAAATGGTTCAATTTTAGAGCCAAAAAGAAGAATTTCCCACTTAACGATGAATTCTTAACGAAAAATTCAATAGTTGAGGAATTCTGAAACCTAACACACGAATTTCCGACCAAGAAGATTAATTTTCTACTAAGAAATACAAACCTTCAAAAAATACATATATTTGTAAACAAATAGTTGAATTTTCAACTGGAATTAAAAAGTTAAATTTTCAGTAAAAAATTACATTTCAACATAGAAAACAAGAATTTTCAATAAAATAGTACAAGTTCCATGAAGGAACAAGAAGTTCATCAAAATTATCGAACATTTTAGCCAATATACGAATTATATATACAACAGTTGCATTTTCCATCCGAAGATATGTATTTTCAACAAAAAATTCATTTTCCACCTAACAGTTGCATGTTTAACAACAGAAAAATTAGAATTTCCAACCAAAAAGTTAAATTTAAGCTGAAGTAATAAATTTTCAACGAAAGTGATTAATTTTTCAAGTATAACAGCTCAAACTTCATTAAAAGTAATTATTTTTCAACCAAAAAAAGACGAATTTTCAACCAAGGAGATGACCTTCCAAATAAAATGATTAACCTTCAATAACAAAATGACTTTTAATTTGTTAAAACTGCCACCATGTTGGGCAATTTCTAACCAGGCAGAAAGAATTTTCAACAAATAATATAATATAGTAGATAAGTAGATATTAAACCAAAAAATATCAATTTTCAAGAAAATAGTTCAATTTTCAACCAAAGGGATGAATTTTTAACTGAAATGATGCATCTTCCACACAAAAAAATTATTTTTCAACAAATTGGTGAATTAAAAATACATAGTTGAATTTTGACCATAGAATCTTTTGTAAACGGAACAGAACAATTTCAAATTAAAATTAAAAAATTTGGTATTCATTTTTTTGACACTCATTTAAAGAGCCGCTTATATGTAGAAATTTCCTGACTTTTCGCTGATTTCCAATTTTTCTCTGGCCTATATGGCCACCCTGTTGATACTGTAAATCAGTTCGAGCCAACTTCAAGATCAAAGTGATACCGCATGCTTTCCTGTGCAGTTGAAAATAATGTGTAAAAGGAATTATTTTATAAGAAAATATTATTTCTGCATGATAATTTCACGTTTCAAAAACAAAAAATACCATGAAAAGAAATTTTTCCATCAGTTTTTCAATCATCCAGTGAAAAAAGTGATTTCAATCAGAAAACTATTTTGGCAGCACATCCTACCATCCACTTCAACACCCATAATTTGAACAAACTCTCAGCCTTTTTCGCAGTAGCATAAAAATTAATAGTTCACTGCAAATGTCATGAAGTATTGAATCTTGTGAATTTGATACTGGTGGGCTGAATTAATTACTAGTTTATATATCTTACTGATTATTAACGTTATAGAATGTTGAAATAAAATGAAGAAGAGAGCACTTATAAGTGACTGTAAATAATTGATATGCGATGAGTCCAAAGCCCGTAAACCTATAACTCGCTGTGATTAATAAGTCATTCATTAATATAAATGAATTTTCTCGGCGCGAATGATTTCATGATGAATCGACTGCACTCACTGATGCGCGAACGCCTGGCGGGTGTGAACGTTGCGTCAACCGCGGACAGCTCTAATACCACTCATTACAAAAATCACTTTAGTTCGTATTTTTCGCATTGAAATACCTGAAATACCATTCTAGAAAAATTTCTGATTACGTGCATGTTATTTCTGAGCTGTTCAAACAAGCTACACTACCATAGGAAGTTATCTATACGGCTATTTCATTTTTTTTTTAGAATTGAAGTTTTTTAGTTCCAAATTCAACTATTTCTTTTAAATTCGACTTCTTTAGTAGGAAATTAATCTTCTAGGTTAAATTCATCTTTTTGGTTTGAAATCCAACTATTTGGTCAAGAATTCATCTATTTCATTGAAGATTCATTTTTTCCGTTAAATTTAACTGTGTTTGATTTAAAATTAACATATTGCTTGGTTGAAAATTCAACTAGAATTCGGTTAAAAAATCTGTTTCATTAAAAATTCTTTTTTTTCTTGACTTTAACTGTTTTTGATTTCAAATTGACATCATCATTGAAAATTCAAACATCACGTTGAGAGTGGAATTAATTTGTTAAAAATTTATTTTTTCAGTTTGATAATTCATCTTTTTGGTTGAAAATTCAACTATTTTGTTGATAATCCTTTTTTTTAAGTTGAAAATTAATTTTTTCAACCAAAATTTAACTTTTCCACTTTCGGTTCAGAATTGATCTTTTTTAGTCGGAAAATCAATTATATTGTTGAAAAATGGTCTTTTTAGGTTGATTTCAACAGTTTTTATTTAAAATTCACATCTTTCTGATTTTAAATCTAATTACGTGGTTGCAAGTTGAACTACTTCGTTAAACGTTTATTTTCTGGTAAAGTATTGATCTTTTTGGTTAAACGCTTAACTATTTTATTGAAATTTATTTTTTTTCAACTGAAAATTTAACTGTTTCATTTATGGTAGGTAATTGATCTTTTTTAGTTGCAAATCCAACTATTTTGTTGAAAAATCGTCTATTTTTCTATAAAATTAGTCTATTTTTGTAAACATTATTATTCTTGGTTGAAAATTGTTTTTTTTCTGTTAAATTCTACTGTTTTTTTATTTAGAATTGAAATATTTTTTTTTTCGATTTCAACTGTTTGATTAAAAATGCATCTGTTTTATTGAAGATTCGTCTTCTTTGTTGATTTGAACTGTATTTGATTTAAAATTAACCTCTCTTTGGTTGAATATTTTACTCCTGGGACGAAAGTTGAATTACTTTATTAAAACTTTATTCTTTGGTTGATAGTTCATCTTTCTGGTTGAACATTGAACTACTACTTTGTTGGAACTTTGTTTTTTTTCTGATTGGAAATTTTTTTAACTTCATTTTTTTTCAATCTCGAAATTTAACTCTATCATTTCCGGTTGAGAGCTTATATTTTCCGTTTGAAAATCCCGCTATTTTGTTAAAAATTCGCCTTTTTTGCTAGAAAGTTAATCTTCTTGGTTAAAAATTCATCCTTTTGGTTTGAAATTCAACTATTAGGTTAAAAAATCATGTTCATGTATTTTGTCGAAATTCATCCTTTTTTGTAGATAATTTATTTTCTTATCTAAAAATCTGCCCGCGGCGCGAGCACAATCATATCACGCTGTTGGCTTCGCTCTCAAGTTTGTCAAAAATTTAATTATTTTGATTTTCAATGATATTTTTCACGGTTAAAACAAAAATTACGCTTCCTATCAAAAATTGACTAATAACAAATTTGTATCTCTTTTCTGTGTGAACAACTTTTCTCCATTCATTTTTTTCATGGCTTGCGTCGCTTATCCAAACATTTAAATTCTTATATTTGATACAGTTTTTTACGAATGCAACAAAAACTACGCGTCTTATCAAAAAGTGATTTATATCAAATTATTTTGTAGATCTTTTTTAGGATCATAATTTTAATCAATTAATCTTTTTTCGTATCTTGAATAGTTTTACAACAAAATGGAATTTCTCATTATTTCTTGTGCGATCAAAATTTGAATTTTCTATTTTTCAAGAAAATTCAAATAGTTGTTATGACAATTTTGTAGGGCTTTCAAAATGCAACGTTTTCCTTCTCCTGAATTATTTTTGCACCGTGCGTTGTTTGGCTTCAAATTTACATTTTCGATTGATTTAAAAAAAATTTTTAATGCTACAACCCTGATAATTTTTTTGTATAAAAATTGTAATTGTATAAAAATTTTGTCTTAAAATTGTGGAAAATGTCCTATCTTTTTGATTTTCTATCCGAAATGGCTGGTTAAAAAAAAAGCATGTCAAAGCTCGATTTGATTCGTTTAATTTTTCGAGCGTTATCGGGGTTACGGACGACAGACAGACTGACTCCCCCGCCAAAACTAGATTTTTGGCTTCAGGGGGTTTCAAAACGTGGATATCCGTTTAAAAACTGTGAGCTCAAATTTCAGATAACACTTATACTTTCTCAATCATAAATTATGAGAATTTAAAAATTCATATTTTTTGTTGTTGATTTTAACTGTTTTTGATTGAAAATAAACACTTTTTTCTATTTAAAATTTAACTAATAGGCTGTAAGTTGAACTACTTTATTGAAACTTTTTTTATTGGTTGGAGATTCATCTCTTTGGTTGAAAATTAATTTTTTTATCTGAAAATTTAACTATTTCATTTTTGGTTGAGAATTGATATTTTTTACTTGAAAATTCAACTATTTGATTTAAAATTCGCCTTTTTCAGTGGACAATTAATTTTCTTGGTTAAAAATTAATCTTCTTTGGTTGATCTTCAACCGTTCAGTCAAAAATTCATCTATTTTATTAAGAAAATAAATCGAATTCATAATAAATACATATTAAATTCATAATATTTACTTCGAGCTTGAAAATTATTTGGAAAAATTGACTTATCTTTCTCCTAAATAGACATTCAAATCTTTTAAGGATCTGTATTCTGTGATAAAATCACAGAACCATAGTCACGCGTGTAAAAGAACGGGAGGAAAATAAAGTTTCAGTAGATAATTCGTAATTGGCTAGCCAAGTAGGACTCGTCGGGTTATTTAATATAGTGATTTCAGCTGGTAATAGTCAGCCAATTGAGAGTCTTAATCCTCATTTTGGCATACACAGTCTTCACACTCTTTCCCCTAGTCCCCTCTTTTCTCCTTGTTTAATAATTTCCTCCTTCTCTTCTATTTTCAAGAAATTACCCCTTTTCTTAGTTTTTTCGCTTAAATGCAAACAGAATTAATTGGACCCAATAAGAAAATACAACTACTTTTGGTTGAAAGTTCATTCTGGGAAGAATATGGCACAAGAAATGTGGATATGTACTCACAGCATCTGCAATTCTGCAAGCACTGGGTCGTTTTCTTTGTACACGGGACAGACAGGCACGCACGTTGAAAACTTGTAGGTAACACATTATTATAATGCGCACCCCGTGAATGCACCTGTCAGTGGTCATCATTCAACAGCTTCATTGACCTTAGGATCAATTGGGATGCAGTGATTCTCAACTTCACGACAAGCCTTCATCAGCAATCGGCTTATTTGGTCTCCTTTCCTCGAAAATGAGAGGCACTGTTCGAAGGGGGCGGGGGTTAATGAGAGACGCTGATTGGCTCTCGAGATTCATCGGGAGGCTGACGTTGATCAATTTTTATCCCGTCTTATTTACATACAACCCCGGAGAACCAATGGCGCAGGTTCAATATCACTTTGCGTAGACTTCAGACGTCATATTGCGAAAATTGTGATGCATTGCATTTGTGAGAATAGCCTGTGTGTACTGTGTATTCATAATCTCAGATTGTAATACACGTTTTCAATTATTGAAACTATCTATCCATATAGGATTCTTCCTTCTATTTACTCATGTCTGAAACTAAATAAAGGAGTTGCAAACGAAGAATATATTGCTCAAAATGTATTTATTTGTAACCTTCTGAGAAGAGAGGGAAGGCCATCCATAAATGAGGGGCCGTTCAAAAATCACTTCATGCTATTTTGAAGACTTTTTTCATCCCTTCTCTTCTTCGTTATAGATCGTCAATTATAGCTTGAATCCTCCAGGGCGACGTCACAAATACGAAGACCCATCCTTCCTTTTGAATCGAAATTCTTGCTTCAATTTCGCTTGATAAACGCCTGAAATAAAAGAACCATATTGAATTTAATATGAAAATGATTTTTAACAAAATCGTTGAACTCTCAAGCTACCAAGAAGAATTTTCAACCATATAGTTGAATTTTCAACAAAAATTAAATAAGTATCAACTAAACACTTGTATTTATAATAATATAGTTAAACTTTTAAGCGAAAAGATGATTTTTCAACAAAATAGTTAGATATTCAATCCAGAACTTTTCTACCAAAAAAGATGAATTTTCAACAAAACAGTTACATTTTAGAGAAAAAAAGTGCTTTTCAATAAAATCGTTGAACTTTTAAGTTACCAAGATAAATTTTCAACCAACCAGATAAATTTTCAACAACAACAATATAACTATCAACAAAACACTTGTATTTATAATAATAATATAGTTTAACTTAAAAGCGAGTACATGATTTTTCAACAAGGCAGTTGAATTTTCAAGCCAAGCAGACGAATTTTCTAGGAGAAAATTGAATTTTCAATCCAAATTAATTTGTGATCCAAAAAGACGAATGTTCTACAAAGTAGTAAAATTTTCGATCCAAAAAGATGACCTTTTGACAAAATTGTTAAATTTTTAACAAAATAATTAAATTTTCAACCAAAACGAGATTGAGTTTTCAACTGAAATTATGAATCTTCTACAAAAAAAGAATCTTTATGAGATTAATCCGCGAAAAAAATATAATCTCTGATATCTTAAACAAGAAAGATTTGAACTTCAATTAAAAAACAGACAAATTTAACCAATAAAGATGAATTCTGAACAAAAAATGTAATAGTTGATATTTCAACCAAAAAATATTTATATTTTAAATCAAAAACAGTTCAATTCAACAAAAACAAATTTTTACCAAAATAGTTGAATTCTCAGCTGAAACAAATTAATTTCTCACCAATTATTGGAAAGTGTTACCAATAAAGATAAAATTTCTACAAAGAGAGATGAATTTTCAACCAAAAAGTATTTTTTATTCCAGAGGGCAAAAAATGCCAATCAAATTTTCAAAAACAATCAAGTTTCAACCAAAAATGGAATATACAAATTGTTAGTTTGAAAAAATAATTTTATAAAATACAAAAAGTTAAAGAAATAATTCAAGTTTCAACCAAAAAGATGTATTTTCGACTAAAAAAATTAATCTTAAACAAAGTAGATCAACTTCCAGCCAACTAGTTGAATTTTCAACCAGAAAGATTAATTTTTTATTTAAAAACGAAAAACTAAGTTTAACTGTCAACTAGGCAGTTAAGTTTTCAACTAAAGAAATATGAATTATCAACAAAACGTTTGAAGTTTTGAACCAAAAAGATACATTTCTAATAACAATACAATTTTTAACCAAATAGTGGCATTTTCAACAACAAAATCATTATCAAACAAATATTTGCATCCACAATGAAATAGTTGAACTTTCAAGCGAAAACACGATTTTTCAAAAAACAGAACTAATGAAATGGACTTTCAACAACATAGTTCATCTTTCAATTTAGTTGCACAATTTTCAATCAAGAAGATTAATTTTCTAGAAAAAAAGACAATTTTCAAGAAAATACATGATTTTCCAACTAATTAGTTGAATTTTCAAATGAGAACTATCAAATTTCATCAAAAAATGAAAGTTAAATTATCCGTCAAAAAATATTCATTCTTAATCCGAAAATATGACTGAAAAAAAAAATCTTTAACCAATAAAATTCATTTTTAACAACTTAGTTGATCATTTAACGGAATCCTCTAATCTTCACCAAAAAAATATGAATTCTCAACAAAAAATGTACATGTGTATTAGTTGAATTGTCATATAGAAGTGCTCACCAAAAAAAGAATAAGTAAATTTTCAGTGAAAAAATTCAATTTTTATACGAATTTCTTATATTTGTGGTTAATTCTAAACTATTTTATTCAGATTTCCCAAAAAATCATATACATATTTCTAAAATCGCTATTTTAAATCAATTTTCGATAGAATATTTAAATCTTCCAAGTAACAAAGAAGTTTAACTGTCAACCAAGTAGTTGGAATTTCAACAAAAAAAGATGAATTCTCAATGACATTAAACCAAAAAATGAAATTTTTAATTTTTAACGAAAAAAGGCAAATTCTCATTGAAAAATTAAATATATGAATTTTAAATTAATAACGAACCATTTTCAACCAAAAGTTGAATAGTTTAATTTTCATTTGAAAAAATTAATATCCAAACAAAAAAAACTCATTCTCTACAAGATAATTAATTCTTTAACCAATAAAATGAATTTTTACCAAAGTAGTTTAACTGTTAACCCTGTAGTTGAACTTTTAACCAAAAAAGAACAATTCTCAATGAAAAACCTAATATTTAAATTTTCAACTAATAAGGATCAATTATCACCAAAAAAAGATAAGTTACATTTTAAGTTGAGAAAATTTATTCCTCACTAATAAAAAAAAATGTTAACAAAATAGTTACATCTTCCAAAAATAGTACAATTTTTAACCAAAAGAGATGAAGTCGGAACCAGAATTATAATAGTATAATAGACTTTTCGAAGAAAAATAATTAACTTTCAACAAACAACATTTTTATTGTCTTATTGGGATCTAATAATTTAATTCGCAAGCCAAAGAGCTAGAAGAAGGGGAAGTTTCTTGAAAACAGGAGAAAGAGAGTAAATCATGTGAAAATAGGAAGCAATTTCAAAAAATTGTGATTCACATTCGTATTTTATATGTGTCATGTCACATTCAATCTTAAGGCGATCCCTGTTGGATCACCGTCTTTTAAGGATCGCCAGACGCTTGATCCGTTGTGCCAATGAGAAATAAAATGCATAACATAAAAAACATTATTTTTAAGTTAGTGATTAAGAAGTATTATATTCGGAATCTACGTTTTTGACGATTCCAACGATATCTTACTTGCATTAATGAGCTAAAAATTAGAATAAGTGCGATATGTTATTCACCGTCATAAATTGAAAATTAAAAGTTTTCTTGAGGCCGCGAATAGGTACACCGAAATTCAACTGCAATAGTTGTAAATGTCCCTATTATCATAAATTTTATACTGTCTTAGAGAAATAAATCGACTGGTATACGCAGATCTTGGTGTTGCATCTTGCATCGCATCTGAAAATTCCAAAACTTGCAACTTGCTGGTCTCGGACTCAAATGATAACAAATTATCAAAATAGCACTTTTATAAGTTAGGCTTAGAATTTGCATGATGAAATATTTTATAAATTGAAAGCACCACTGTTTTCTACTATTTTTCAATATGTATGACACTATAAAAACTGTTTTTGATCTCTCAAGTGCAAAATAGTCGTGTTTAGATTTCCTCAAAGATTTTATTATGTCAAATCTAAGCCTAATTCTTAAGTAGAAGTACTACTGTAATATTTTGTTAACATTTGAGTCTGAGCCCTGAAATTTGAAAGTTTCTGTATTTTTAGATACAATTTTTAACATAACATAAAATCTGCGGCAATCTGTGGTAGCGTATGGCGATCCCTCAGGTACCTGAGGGAGAGTGAGCAGGTAGACGGCGATCTAAGAGAATCGCCCATAAGATTTATACTTGTGCAGCAAACTTACGAGCCATTAAACTAATTAGAATTAGCATTCTTCACCATTTAAATGTTTCAACGTGAAAATGTAGACCTTTTAGCAACAATAAAGTATTTATTACCTAAATTGCAATTCTTGTTCGAAAAATAGTTTTGATATTCCTAAACTGAAATTAAACTGATGTCATAGTGAAATAAAAATACAATTTATCACCGGAGAAATTGTACGGCAGACGAGGTGGTCCCAGATCGTAAAATCTATAACGTATTATAAAAGCGAGTACTATAAACATGTAGCACTCCTGCGCGGTGCGAAGAATTGTAAAATTGTTGGTTCTGCGATGGAGGCTAGAAAACCCGCCGACGACGTTGTAAAGATAAGACACTCAGAGCTATCGATGGGCCCGTTGGTCTTGGCAATTAAATAAACACCATCTAGGCGATATTCCTGGTGCTCAATACTATTTTCCTTTTCTATCTCGACTTCTTTCTTTCACTTTGTTGCACTTGCAATTTTCTCACGAATTCGCAATCATTCGGATGTTTCACTGCTTTTGAGATAAGCCGTATAGATTGAGGAAGAACACACGCAAGTCAAGCTTGCCTATATATTTTGCCATAGGTGAGAGATCTCTGAGCTTCTAATTATATTTTTCTATTATCAAAATTATTTTAACAGTCAGTTAAATATTGAATCTGCAAAGTGTACAGACATGCTTTTGGTAGTGCTTAGAGACTTGACACTCTTTCCCCGTCGCGTTTGTTCCTCTTTTCCCGTTTTTCACAGAATTATTATTTCTCTTTCTCAATAAACTTCTCCGTCCTCCCAATTTTCACCTTTTTTAGCTTAAATGCGAAATGAATTAATAGAACCCAATTAAAAATGCAACTAAGAGCTTAAAAGTTAAACTACTTTGTTAAAAAATTATTTTATTGCTTAAAGATTTAACTAATTTGTTGAAAATTACTTCTTTTTTTTGGGTTAAAATTAATTTCTTAAACTCAAAATTTAACTATACCATTTTCGGTTATCGATTTTAGTTGAAATTGCAATGGTGTCATTTTTCTGTTTTGGTAAAAATTCAACTACTTGGCAGAAAGTTAAACTACTCTATTAAAAATGAGTCTTCTTTTAAAATTAAACTACTTGGTTAAAAAATGAACTACATTGTTGAAAATTCATTGTATTGGTTGGCTATTCAACTATTTTGTTGGAAAGTGGTATTTTCGGGTTGAAAGTTGATCGTTCTTACTTGAAAATTGATCGTTTTTAGTTAAAAATTCGTATTTTTGTATTGGAACATTTATTACTTTGAGCCAAAATTCAACCATTTGGTTGAAATGTAACATTTGGTTAAACATAAATGTTTTCAGATTCAAAATTCAACTATTTTATTGAAAATACGTCCCTTTTTCTTAAAAGTCCAACTACTTGGGTTTAAATGCAACTATTTGGTTAAAAATTATTTTTTTTTGTTCTTGAAAATGTATCATTTGGTTAAAAATTCATCTGTGTGGTTAAATGTGCATCTTTTTAAATTTAAATTCGAGTATTTTGATAAAAAGACATCTTTTTTGTTCGAAAATTTAAATGCCTTGTGCAAAGTTTACCTTCAAGGACAGAAAATTCATCCGTTTGGAATGAAAATTCAACTATTCGCTGAAAAATGCATCTGTTTTGTTGAAAGTTCGTCACTTTTGTTTCAAAATTCAACTGTTCAGTTGATAATTAGTTTCGTTTTGTATTAAAAATTGAAGTATTTGGTTGAAAATTCATCAATATAGGTGGAAAGTTCAACTATGTGGTTACGAATTGAACTATTTTGTTGAAGATTCAATTATTTGGTTGAAAATTCATTTTTTTTTATTCTTGGCAAAAAATTCAACTGTATTCTAAAATATTCTCCTGTTTGGCTTAGGAAAGTCAACAATTTGGTTGAAAGGGTAACTGGTTTTGGCTGACATTTAATCTTTTTCGTTTGAAAATTATTTATTTATTTTAATTATATATTTATTTGGTTGTAAATGCTACTGTTTAGTAAGTAATACATTTTTTTGCTTTTGAAAATTTATTTGGTCGGAAATTCAGATGGTTTGTGAAAATTACATCTTTCAGGATAGAAAATTCGTATGTTTGGATTGAAAACTGAACTTTTTCGGTAAAAAAGTTTTTTATTACAAATTTATCTCTCTTGGTTAAAAATTCAACTGTCTTCTGAAAAAATATTCTTTTTATCTCACAGATTCAATTATACGGTCTAAAATGCAACTGTTGTTGGTTGAAATTCAATGCTTTTTTGTTTGAAATTTTGCTATTTGTTGGGAAATTCAGCTTTGTAGGTGGAACATTCAACTATTTGAATAAAAGTTCAACTATTTTGTTGAAAATTCGTATATTTTGCTAGAAATTTCAACTACTTCATCGCAAATGCGACTGTTGTTGTATGAAATTTAATCGTTTGTTTGAAAATTCAATTATTTGCTTAAAAAATCATAGTTGTTAGTCAAAAAGTCAACTATTTAGTTCAAAATTCAACTCTTTGGTTGAAGATTTAATTAGTTGGCTGGAAATTTTATTGTTTCATTGAAAATTCATCTGTTTTAGTCGGAAATTTAACTATTTTATTCAAAATTTGTCTTCTTGGAACTAAAATTCAATCTTTTTGGTAGATAAGTTCTTAGTTGAGTATTCAATTGTATTCGAAAAAATTCGTTTTTTTGGCTTGAAAATTCAACTATTCGATGAAAAATGCTACTTTTTTTTTAAAGGTTTGTCACTTTTGTTTGAAAGTTGAACTATTTGGTTGGAAAATTCGATTTAGTTTGAAAATTTAACTATTTGGTTATATATTGAATTTAATATGGTACCTAATTACCTATACATTAATTTTATTTAAAAGAATGTATTTCCATTTTATAATATTCATATAAAATGATTGATATGATGTAAAATAAAATCTGATAACAAGTAATTGAATAATTTTATGATATAATCATACTTCTTGAGATATTATTTTCAAATGATGCGGTAATGGAAATATTTAGTTGCTGACGTTTTCTCATTTTCGCTGGTAATGAGAAGTGCAATTAATTAGAGCCTAGCTATTTATGATTTTACTATTAGTCACATTTACAGCAGAGATGTCAGAGGCTACAACAGGCAATTCCGGTTAATTATTTCACAACACCTGCTACTCGCGCGGCGCACTTTGCATTTATCTGGAGACATAAAGCGTGCCTCTTATCTGTTTCGCAGATATGTATTGCGCCTTCTAATCGCAATTTACATGACTTGGACTAATGAGATTAGAATCATTTTTGAATTCTTGGACTTATACGAAATATTATTCCACACTGGAGATTCATGTGCTTATGCTAATTCGGAACTTTTTATATGAGGACGGATGTTGAAAATAAGGGTGTTTTAATTAATTTTTTATATTCAGTTAGAAATAGTAAAATCTAAAACTAATGGGCCCAAGTGGGGAACCATACATAACAATTTTGTGAGGTTCCTCACTTGGGGTGATCGCTAGAGAGATTGATCAGCAACCTGGGTCGGAGCAGTGTTGCGGAATGAACGTGTCATCTAAATAAATGACACGAGAATTCCAGATCGATCTAAAACACCTATCCCTAACACCTATAAAACTCCTATATACCTTATGCCCATATACCAACCTACTCTATACCTATTCACCTGTTTACTATTCCCCAACCGAGCAAGTCACGCCTACCCCGAAAGGGAAATGGCTTAATGGTATAATAATAATAATAATAATAAAAAAGACTTAATCTTTTAACGACTCAATAAGGATAAGTTCAGAACAAATTAATGGAAGATATTTCGTAAAAATTTGTTACTATTTGTTTTAATTTATTATACAGGGGAAAAACAAAAAGCTGACGATACCATGTCCGTGAAATATCATACTCTTGTGTTTGGAGGAATAGATTTTTCAATCACAGGGTTATATAAAGCGTATTTTCTCAAATAATAACCTATCTATCTGCCAACTGCTTTTGCTAGAGTTAGAGTTAGAGTTCTCTACAAAAGATATAATAGTTGACATTTTAACTCGAAAACATGAAATTTCGACAGAAAAGTTAATTTTATATCCAATTCTTTAACTTCTTGCCAAAAAGTCGAATTTTCTACAAAAAAAGTGGAATTGTCAACCCTAAAATATTAATTTGAAAGAAAGATGTTCATTTTCAAACTAATAGTTGAATTTTCAACCCAAAAAATAAATTTTCACCAGAAAAGTTGAATTTTCAACCCAAAAAATAAATTTGCACCAAAAAAGTTGAATTTTCAACCCAAAAATACTAACTAGAAAGAAAGATGTTCATTTTCAAACTAATAGTTAGATTTTCAACCCAAAAAATGAATTTTCACCAAAAAAGTTGAATTTTCAACCCAAAAATATTAATTTGAAAGAAAGATGTTCATTTTCAATCTAATAGTTGAATTTTCAACCCAAAAAATGAAGTTTCATCAAAAAAGTTGAATTTTCCTCCCGGAAAATATTAATTTGAATACTAATGAAGGAAGTTCATTTTAAAACAATCAGTTCAATTTTGAACACAACAAAACGAAATTTCAACACAAACCTTTCATTTTCTTCCAAAAAAGGATGACTTTTTACCAAGAATGTTGAATTTTTAACAAAATAATTCAATTTTTAACCAACAAGAACAACAACAACATAAATTAATTTAAAACTAAAAAATGTAATTCTTTACCTAGAAAAATTAATTTTTGAGCTAAATAGAACTTTCAACAGAAAAGATGATTTTTTAACCAAGAAGGTTAATTTTCTACCAGAAATACCAAAACAAATTTTCAACAAAAAGCACCAATTTTCCATGAAAAATATTAATTTTCAACCAAGAATGAAATAGTTAAATTTTCGGTCCAAAGACTCAATTCGTGACCGAAAAGATGAATTTTCAACGAAGAAGCTTAATTTTTTAATCAAAAGACGATTGTTCAACAAATTTCACGAAGTTTTCACGAAACCTAGAATTTTAGATTTGCATTTAACAGTCCTAATTTTTACCAACAAAAAAAAAATAATTTTTAACCAATCAGTTGAATACTCTACCAAAGGAACAAGTTTCTACTGAAATTATGCGCCTTCAACGAAAAAAACGGATTTTTATGAAAATATTTCAAATTTTAACCAAGTAGTTGAATTCTCATTCGAAGAGATGAATTTTCCAGCTAAAAATTCGAATTTTCTACAAAACCCAAAAGACAAATTTCAACCCAAAATATGATTGTAGACTTTTCAATGCAGAGGAATTGGCATTTAAGTGTAAAACGAGAAGAGGGCTTTACTAATTAAAAATTAATAAATTTGCAAAATAAATAGAATAAATTATTGTTGCATTTTGAATATCAAACCAGTTTTTCTTATATAAATGAGGTAAATTGTTTTTCAAATATCTAAGCTGGAAACAGCTTTTCTGAATGGCCGGTCTAGCTGAAAATTCTATTAGACCTGGATATTATTTGGAGCAACAATTCGTCCAAATTTCATGATCATAGCTCTTTTACTTTTCGAGATATAGTGAACAGAAAAAAGTTACACACAAATACGGACATTTAAAAAAATTTTATTTTCGAAATCCTGGGGTCAAATTATATCGGAATATGTCCAAAAAGTAGATTTGGAAAGGCCATTACAAGCCTCCCTCTATGGAGAAGCAAAAATCTAAAATTTGGGCATGAAATTAGTCTTTATTTTGCTTTTTAATTAAATTAGAGTATAGAATTAAAATACCCCTGCTTAAAATTTCAGATAAAAACTATTTAGAAACCAGATAGGAACCGGGTAGAAACCCATTTGGTTTCTATTCGTCCCTGACCGGTCCTTAACTAGTCTCAAATTCAATATCTGGAATGTAACCAGATCCTAACCGGTCCTTATATGGGAAATGGTGACAAAAAGTTTTAAAAATCGTCTAACAGGTCCTAATCGGGTTCTACCCGGAATTTGTGAACAAATTAAATATTTTCAGACTGAAGTTAGCTTCTAACTGGTCTGTAATCGGTTCCTATAAGGCACTTGACACTGGTATCTGTTCTAACTGGTCCAGCCGGGTTCTACCCAGAATTTGTGAACAAAAATTAAATACTGTCAGACTGAAGTTAGTTTTTACCTGCCCTCTAACAGGTTCCTAAAAGGCAATTGGTACTGGTGTGTCTTTTAACCGGTCCTAACCGGATTCTATCCGCCGATCGAAAAGAAATATTTTGTCTAAAGTTAGCTTCAAACTGGTACCTAACCGGTTCCTAAAAGGCACTTGACATTGGTCACTGGTGTGTGTTCCAACTGGTCCTAAGCGGGTTTTATCCGGCGATCGAAAACAGAAATTCAATATTGTCAAAGTCCAAAGCTAGTTTCTAACAGGTCTCTAGCCGGTTCCTAAAAGGCACTTGACACTGGTGTGTTCTAACCTGTCCTAACCGGGTTCTATCCGGCGATCGAAAACAGAAATTCAATATTGTCAAAGACCAAAGTTAGCTTCTAACTGGTCTCGAATCAGTTCCGGAAAGGCACTTGACACTGGTGTGTGTTCTAACCGGTCCTAACCGGGTTCTATCCGGCGATCGAAAACAGGAATTAACTATTGTCAAAAACAATGGTGGCGGTTACAACCTGGGGACGAAATTCGGTTAGGGGCTGGTTAAGAACTGGTTAGGAATTAGGTACAAATATTGCAGGATACTGGTTAGAAACCGGTTAGGCGCCGGTTACAATCCCGGAGACAAAATACAGATAAAAACCGGTTAGGGCCGTTTAAGAACCGAATAGACATATTATGCGGACCCAGTTACAAACCAGTCAGGTGACGGTTGATACCCGGGGACGAAATTCGTATAGGGGCTGGTAAACAACTGGTTAGGAATCGGGTACAAATATTAAAAGATGCCGGATAGAAAGCAGTTAGATGTCCGTTACAACCTGGGGACAAAATCTGGTTAGAGACCGGTAAGGGCCGGTTAAGAACCGGGTAGGAATATTATGAGGAACCAGTTACAAACCAATTAGGTGACGGTTACAATCCGTGAATAAAATTAGGATAGGGAGATCGGTTATGGCCAGTTAGAACCCACTTCTAACCGGGTTCTAATCGGGTTCTATCCGACATTTTAAGCAGGGACATGAAGCTACTATAATTTAATAGTTATTTGTGATACAAGGACCCTAAGTGGCACTTTTTCAGCCGAGTGTGAAAGTTGCGGTACGAGTCGGAGCCGAGACGAGACGAGTAGGGGAGAGTGGGGTATGATGTCAGGCTTTGAATGAAATGTCCTTTAAATTACAATTGAAATCTGAAATGTGATTTTGATTTCTGTATTATTTGGTAAGAAGCTCACATTATCAAGTTGCATATGTCATTACTGAAATCTGTTCTTTAACAATGTCATTATTTGATATTTAATTAATGCGTTGGTCTTGCATTTGGGTCAGCGTACCCCATAATGTATATAAATACATAATGTAACGAAAAAAAATTACTCGAGACATGGTCTACACTAAATAAATATTTTCTGATCAATCAAAGTAAAGTATGTCGCAAACCTAGTTATAACCTCTTACTCCTTGAAGATTCTATTCACCGTGTGAAGATCTGCATTTGCCATTAACAGATATCTTGTTTACCGAAAGGTACCAAAGGCGCGAAAATTCAAAACAGGCATTGATCAATAATATTCGAACTCCTATTTATTGAGTTATTGTTCAACCCATATAATTAGGACCACCCTGATAAAAAAAGGGAATTGCCTGAAGTGTGTTCGGAATGGGAACTTATAATTAGGAATGGAAAAAACTTTATAACAATAAGTTTTAATCTTTTTAGGTTATAACCTCAAAGTTTACATGCTGGTCTCTTTCAAACGAATAAACATGGAATTGAGCGGTTAAGTAAAGAGGATTCTCTCAAGTATATTTTAATAGAAAATTGAAATTAGGAATTTAAATACATTTTTAATCTGTAAAACGACAATTTTTATATTTGTAGGTTATAATCACAAACTTCACATGAAAGTATATTTCAAAGTAATTAAGCGTGAACTTGGTACTTACCGTATTATTATTAAATATAACTTTAAATCACGTTTCGATTTTCATTATCTGTATAACTTTATTATTAACAACCTCGAATTTAATTAGACAGAACAGACATAAATCAATTTCTGTGTTTTTCTACATTATCGATCAAATTACGGACCTGTTATCAAGCAATAGGATTTTTTCAATTTTAGTACATTTAGAACGTTTATAAAAACAATTTCTGATACCAGACGTTTAAAGGAACACTTCACCTATTAGAATCTTACATTTTCATGCTTCAAGTCTTCCAAAATATGCTGTAAGTGCTTAATTTCTGCCAGAGACTTTTCCATCTGTTTCCGTCAAAACTGCTTTTTCATAATTACTCTTCGGACACGTAATTTGAAACAAAAAATTTCAATACATCACTATTTTTCAAAACAAAGAAAGTCATTTTGTGCAAAAAAATAATAAGAAAATCAACAAACTTGGGCGTTTTTTGTAATTGACATCATGCCCCACACGGACACCATACCCCACTCTCCTATGCTGCAATTTAAACGAGGCAATGTGCAACTTAGGGGCCGAGTGTCCGGTCCGAGGAGTCCGGTAACGTGCGTGGGAGAAGGAGTCGATACTAAAATGCTCTAAGTACCCTAAGTATCCTAAATCAGTACCCTGAATACCTCAAATACCCTAAGTAAAAATGTTACGCCCTACCCAGGAAAAAAGAAACGATTGAACTGGAGCGCCTTGAAATGTGTATCTTAAAATTCCAGATTGAGAAAGTTGCATTTCAATTGTTTCTTTGACTCTTTGAATTGGTCAGCTATTAAATTTGCAAAGCCACATTCGGAAATGTACTCGTTCTATCGTTTTAAGACGTTCTGAATAGGAGAACATAACCCCAAAAAACTAACTTAAGTTCAATTGGTGTTTTACGATTCATAGGGTAAACGCATGAATCGTTTCAAGTTCTCAATGAAATGGAGTTTGAAGAATATCAAAGTGAATGATAAAGTGCAGATTCACTTTAACAGAAACGAATCTGCATCATACAATTGATGATTGATGAAGTCCGATGAATTTTATAATGCAGATTGCGCTCTTCATTATTGAATTGTAGTGAATCAGAATTGGGTGCGAGTAAATTTGAATAGTAAAGTGCAGATTGGTTAGGAACTTAAATGAATTGGATTTTAAAGATTCAACAATGTCCATCATAAGAAACCTATGGAAATTATTCGATCAGCGTGGCACGTAGTAAATTTACGTCAGTGAATAAATTTAAATTTAACACTTTTTTTGGTAAAATTGCAGTATCTAGCATAATTTCACACATGGGTAGTATTGTTACGTCTTGGCATCCTTAGAAATTACAAACAGGACATAAATCGACAATCCATCGACAAACTGACAGAAAGAGATGGCGCGTTGGACTTTATCATAAAATTACGTCTCAGAGCCTCTAATATTGCTTTAATAGTGATGAGTTCTATGTGAATAAAAAAAATGTCTTTTTTATTCAAAATGATACCTAAGAAGTGATATGCGCTTTATTTATCCTGCTAGAGTGTTTAGGAATTTATAACCTCACGAACATAACCTCAAAATTGAAATGTGGTCCTGGAAATTTACGTCCTGCATTTCAGAGTCCTGCCATTCAGAGGTTTACAAACGAACGTCTTGCTTCAAATTCTAATAAAATAATTTTAGGAGACATTTCTAAAAGGTATTATTACGATAAGCCGTCGTTTTTCAATCGATAACGAAATATTTTTGGTGATTCGTAAAATAACTACTTTTCCGATTCTTCAGCACTTCTAACCTATCGTCAACAATCTGCCATTCCAGTTTAAAATACACATTTCATACGACCTGAAATACGATTAAAGACGTGGTCAATCGTTTCTTGTTTCCTGGGTATGCTAAAAGGTGCTATTTTATGTATTGTTCGCGGTACCTATGATCACACTTATGATGGCGGTGTGATAAAAAAGAATTTTTACGAAGGGATTTAAAATCGTCAGACAATTGATAAAATTAGTTAAATAAACTATTCTTATCAAATCGTTCCAATCAATTTTATAACAATCTTCTCCTCTTTTAAAGTACGACTTGTTCCACGACCTGTTCTTTTGTTTTTATACAGGAGTTTTGTTTTAATTGCCAAAGCCTTGTTTCCAATTGTTGAATATAAATAATTATAACATAAAATAGAGATTGATTCTATGCTAAACATTGTTATTTTTTAAATATCTAAAATTCTCAAGAGATTTAAAGAAATGACCTGAAAGTGTTCTAAATTCCTGAATAAACTAGGGATTCAGAATAAAAGATTTGTCTAAACTCCCGCGTGTAGCTAATTTCCTATAGGTTTCTAGCCAAAATCCTAATTTTCTAATCATCTTCGACATGTATATTCAATTTATTCAAGTTTTTATGAAACTCGCAGGATTGAAAAATATTTTTTTCACCTACATTTTGTATATTGGCTTAAAATTGATATAAAAAGGACTATTAAACTATTTCTATACAACATGATATAATGTTTAGCCTAAATTGAAGAAGTGTGTAGCCATTATTCAAAATATTCAAGGGAGGTGAGAATTTTTTTTTTAATTCCTGCTTGAGGGCGAAAACCCGAATGGTCCTCATCCAGTTGTCATTCTTATAATTTTGAAATTTATTTTTTCATATGAAATAAGAAATGCTTTTATCTGTATTCATAATATGTGACGACAAATAGTGTTCTAAATAACCTGAAATCCTTAAAAAAAGAATATCAAAAAATGTTGTTGTAGCATATTTTGGAATTTATTTTTTCCTAGACAAATTAAAAAAGCCCTGAAAATTGAATATGAGGCATTCTGATTGGGCAGTTATCGGAGTAAACATGACCTATTCTTACCCTCATTATTTACAACGTGTTTACAAAGTATGAAGAAGGACCCAAAAAAGTGTTGAAGATGCTTAGAATTTCACTAAAACCGGATTTGTGAAGTGCATCCGTCCGAGTGTGTAGAATTTGTTGCAATATTTAAAAAAATATATTATCTAAACTTTATCCAACAAACCCATTGGTCCTTATCCAGTTGTCATTCTCCTGTCTTGAAATGAGCAATGTTTCAATAAGACACCTGTAGCGAAGGCCGTAACTTCCGATAACAAACAAGACTTTTTAGATGGTTGTTTTTGCACCGCCTTCAATGAAGGCTGGGAAGGTTGGCCATATACTATGATAATCGTCATATCGCTTCCTTATTTTCTAGCCGTAAACGGTTAGAGTTAGACGTTGATGTACGGCTGAAACAAACTTTTCTTCGGGGTTCTCAGGAGGCACTGGCTTGCTGTCGGCGGAGACCACAGTTGACAGGAAAGGAACACCAAGATATATTCTAATTTGGTTGAATTTTTCGTAAGTGGGATAACTCGAGAAGGCGCAGGCTGTGTCCCAGCGGGGGTGCAAGTCAGCCTTTTAACGACTCATTTGTGTCTCTCCGAAATTTACGAGTCGGCTGATCGATTATTTAATTTTATTTTATATTCTACTCCCTCGCCATATCCCCTCCACTTTTTCTGACCCCTCAAACTCTATTATAATCACCCCACGCGGGGAGTGTTAGTAGATATTGCACTTTATCGACATATCGTGTTTCAGGAGATTGTTGAGGGTGCATACATTTTAATTTTTGTTTTTGCTATTAGTGGTCATCCTCAAATTACATCAAACTATTTGGGGAGAAGGGAAAGGGTTGATAAAATCCTAATATTTCTTATCAGGGTTGGATCACAGAAAAAACTAACAATAAAATTTGTTGCAGGAAATTTATTAGAGAGATAAAGTTTTGTTCAGCCAACTTCGCGTCTTTCAAAATACATGTGTTTGTCATGAAATAAAAAGAAAGTTTAACCGATATTTGTGTAAAGTTTGTCCTGTGAAGTTAATTATTGTTGCAAATAATCTTTCGTCGGAAATCGATGTAAAGTTTATCTTTTGTTTTTTCTGTGATTGGAGGATCATATATGAGAAAAATTTTAAGATTCAAAAATAATCAATCCAAACTTAGAGAAAAGTCTGACCGTAATTCGATCTGTTCAAGTAAAAGTGTTGCATTTTCAACGATATAGTTGAATTTTTAACCACATGGTGGATTTTTCAACCAAAAAGATGAATTTTCAGGCCAGAAGATTAATTTTCTACCAAAAAGGACGCATTTTTAAAGAAATAAATGAATTTTAGACCATATAGTTGCATTTTTGACTAAAACAGTTACATCTACTATACAAAAAATAATTCAGTTTGCAGCTAAAAAAATGAATTTTCAATAGAAAACAACGCATTTCGAACAAAATAAATAAACTTTCAACAAAATAGTTGAATCCTCCACACGAAAATATGAATTTTCAACAAAAAAGTTAATTTTGTGCCTGATTCTGGAATTTTCTGCCAAAAAAACGATTTTTCTACAAAAGAATTAAAATTTGTAACCCCAAAAGAAAATATTGCGACATAAATCTTTTATTTTTCTCCAAAAATAATAAGTTTCAAACAAAATTGTTGAATTTTCAAAATAAAAATTTAATTTTCAAACAAATAACAGAACTTTTAACTAAAGAAGATGAATTCATAAAAAAATAAATAAATTTTGGACTGCATAGTTGAATTTTTAACCATAAAAATATACATTCCCATCAAAAAAGTTATAGTTGAACTTTTAGTTGAAAAAAATTATTTTTAATTCGAAAAAAAAAGAATTTTTAACAAACCAATTACATTTTTATCCAAATGATAATATTCTCCACAGAAAAAGATAAACTTGAACAAAAGAAATCAATTTTCAACTGAAAATAAGATCATTCACCCAAAAAAATTAATTTTCCACTAAATAGTTAAATTTTCAACCGAAAAGATGAATCTTTAAAAGAAAAAAATAAATTTTCACCAAAAAAGTCGAATTATCATCAAAAGAGCGCTCCACTAAAAAGATTAATTTTCAACCCAAAATGGAGTAGTTCAATTTCCACTTAAAAAAATTAATTTTCCAACAAAAAATACAAATTTAAAGAAAATATATCAAATGCAACTAAGAAATTTTCCTCAGAAAATAAAGTTAATTTTCAACTGCACACTCTTAGATCTAGGACTTCACACTTCTTTAAATCTAATGGTCTACACAAAGTGTGTCGGACTACAAAACAAAACAAGTTTTGAATAAATTATAAAATTGTATTTTTGTAAGACACTAAAGTTTTGGATTGTTCATTGTTAATAACACATTTTATTTCCTAAGCCTAATTTCATTAAGCTTCCACGTTTATTCAATTAGCAGAATTTATATATAACTTGACTTTCTGATCTATTTTTCTCCAAAAAAAGTTAAGTTAAGTTAAGTTTTTCTCTATTTCGAAAAATCCAATGTTCTAAGCGTATTTAAATTTGTATTGAAAATTCGAATAAACAATTGCATACCTATAGTTCGCTCCCTAATTTTATAAAATCTCAGTAAGTTTTTCGGGATGGGAGGGGAGAGAAAAGATCAAATCTTATAGTATCTTACATGGGGAAAAATTACCGAAAAACACCTTACGTAATTTGTCGCTGACCCCTCAGAAGATACCATTACATAGAAACGGTAATAATTTAATGAAAAAAATGGTGAATTATGAACATTTTGAAATTGTAACTTTACTTCTACCACCCTATTTCTTCCACACTTTCACTCTTAAATTCTGATCCTGCAGGAGTAATTCCGCAATCGACGTGTCTTTAACTACTTGCAGTAAATAAATCCTCGGAATACGTAGTGTAGTATATTAACCGGCAATTATGCCCAACTTAACACCTCCCTTCCATCAGGATCATTTTGTGCAGACACAAAAATATTAATTACATGAAGTTTAACTACCAGAAGATGTGTGTCTCCGCGCAAGTGTGACCAATGAATTTCTACCGAGAATACGGAGGGAAAAGAGAAAATAATCATAAAAATCGTCAAAGCGTGCCGCAAGTTGAGATTCGAGGTTGGCTCGCAGGAATGAAATCGATAGGACGGTAACGACGTTTCGTTCCCGAAGTGAATTACGTGACCTTATGACCCGGCACCGTCTCAACTCAGCAGTGTCACGCAAAGTCACGTGGACGACATAAACGTGACGTACCGTGAAATACCTTCTAATGGGCAAGTGCGATGCATTCACGCATTCATCCACCTCCGACGAAAAAACTTCCGATTGAAACGTATTCAAAAGTATTGCACTTTGAATACGATCTTATTAAAAACCACCTTGCAAAACGATTCAAGTGTGTCAAATGAATTTTCCTCGATGAAATTTACCTTTGAATCAGTATTTGCCACTCTCTGATCATTACGTGAACATCCCGTCGAGCTGATGAATGATCCAGGTGGGTCAGACGTATTTTCCTCGAGGATACTTGGCTTTAAATAAGTATATGCCACTCTCTGATCTTTAGGTGAACATCCCGTCGACCTGAAATTCAAAGTGAATGATTGAGGTGTCGATCCGTCGACCTGATGTTAACAGGTGTTGAAAGAGGGAAGTCAAATATGTGTCAAGCTCGCAGAAAATGCTTTTGACACACCTGAATTATTCACCTCTAACATCAAGTCGACGGGACGTTCAGGTCTTGAACAGGGAATAGCAAAGGCTCATCTGAAGTCAACATTCCTTGATGAAAATTGGTTAAATATACCTGGATCATTGAATTTTTCCTGTTATTTCAATTTTTCTGCGGAAAATAATTTTGACACACCAGGAATATGAGCGTTAATTCTTGTGGAATTTCCGAGGCAGAAAGCCTCTCAGTCCCCAAACTAGTTTGACTTCAACCAAGCCGTTGAATTTTGAACTAAAAAACATAAATTTTCGACGAAATAGTTGAATTTCCAACCATAAAGATGAATTTTCCAGCAAGAGAAGTAATGTTCTTCCACAAAACACGAGTTCTGAACAAAATACAGTTACTTGAAACTACTATTATTTCAACTCCTCTGAGGAAAATAATTTTGACACACCAGCAATATGAGCGTTAATTCTTATGGAATTTCCTAGGCAGAAAGCCACGCAGTCCCCAAACTAGTTTGACTTCAACCAATCAGTTGAATTTTAAACTAAAAAATATACATTTTCAACCAAATAGTTGAATTTCCAACCAAAAACATGAATTTACCAGGAAAATGATTAATGTTCTTCCAAAAAACAGGAGTTTCCAAGAAAATACAGTTACTTGAAATGACTGATTTTTAGTCAAAAGAGAAGACTGATTTGTTTGCTAGTCTATACATCTAAATCAGCGTTAAGTATACCGTAAATTCAATTCAACGAAATTAAGCTGTTTATCAGTGCAATTTTGCTGATTTGCCAGAGTATATACGCTGATTTGTATTAGCAGTATGTATACTTATCGCTGATTAAGATATAAAGAGTGATAAAATAGACGTAATATTTTAAATTAAAATTCCTGCAGCTTGATAAATTATTAAAATTAAACATAAATGACGATAAAAATTCACTTCTTTAGTTGTATATTCATCATTTTTATTAAAAAAGCATCTCTATGGTACTATACTCTATGGGACTTCTTGGTTGAAAATTTATCTTTTTCTTTCAACTTAACTGTTTTCGATTTAAAATTGAAATCTTCTTCGAACAAAATGTACGCCATTTTTTATTGAGAGTTTACCGATTTTTATTAAAAATACCATTACTTGGTTGAAAGTTGAACTACGTCGTAAAAAATCCCTCTTTTTGTGAAAGATTCGTCAGCTACGTTGAAAATTTATACCTTTGATTAAAAGAAAACTGTTTTGTTGAAAAGTAATTTTTTCTTTATTCATTTTTTTAAATGAAAATGTAGGTGTCCTTTCTACTTTTGGTCGAAAATGTATCCTTTTCAGTGAAAAATTCAACTATTCAATTTAAAATTCATGTAATCTGTTGAAAATCCATTTTTATGGTTGAAGGTTTATCAATTTAGTCGACATTTCATCTCCTATTGGAAATTTATATATTTGGTTGAAAATTGATATATTTGATATATTGATATGTTTGTTTGAAAATCCAACTACTTGCTTGAACTGGTTTATTTACATAAATTCTTCTGGTTAATGATTCATTATTTAAGTTAAAAAATGATTTTTTTAGTTATCAATTCAACTATTCAACTATTTGGTTGAAAATTTATGCATTTGTTTGATGGTGAATCATTTTATGTTAGTTGAAAATTCATCTGTGTGGTTGAAGTTTCAACGGTTTTGATGAATTTTTGTTCGTTGTTGTTGGATAATAATCTTTTTTTTTTAGTTGGAAATTCAACAAAATTGAAAATAACCGATTTTATCAGTGAGACAAGAACACTGATTTTAAAAGTCGCTTTTCACTGATCTCTCAGTCGTCGAAACCGCATGATTTATATCAGTAAAAATTGAATTTGAATCAACTTATGGAAACTTAGAAAAGGGGAAGGGCTGATAGGGGAAGAAAACTTATGTCAGGGAAAGTAGTGGAAGGAAAGTGAGGAGTAGGCAAGTGTGGGGAGCAAAAGTGTAGAAAGGGGAAAAATATGGAAAGCAGCGGTTGGAAAAGTGAGAGGAACTGAGTTGAGGGAGCGTAAGCGAAGAGAAATCATGACAGGGGAAGTAAGAAAGACATAGACGAGGAGAGGAATTTGAGGAGAGAAGTAGGGGATGCGAAGGAAGGTAAAGTAAGAAATGTGAGGGGAAACAAAGTGGGCAAAGTGGGTGAAGTAAGTGTTCGGGTAGGAAAGTCAGGAAAGGGTTAATGGAGGATGAAAAGTAGGGGAAGTGAATTGGGAAGTAAGGGGATGGATATTAGGGGAAGTGAGAAAATAGAAATTATTAAAGTGGTGGGGAGGGGAAGCAGGCGAATAAAGATGAAGTAGGAAGGGGTAGGGGAAGGGATGAATGAGAGGGGAAGATTTAAACGACCTTATGAACGTCTTAATAGCCTACGAAACCCTTTTCGTCGAAATACGTTCAATTTTTAACGGTTACAAAATTAATCTTTTGTTTCCTCTGCGAGGGTAAGGAAGACAACGTCGATGATTTCAAGGGCGACATTGACCAAAGGAATGGCAAAGATTCACCAAGGTAGCAAAGATTAAACGCAAAGGCAGGTGAAAGTCGAAGCCACAGGGACGATATTTTTTCCAGACACTTCGAGCGTCGCCAGTTTGATAACAGATCTGTTCATCGACTAAGCACATAATTAACTCGGTATCAATAAATTATTCCGCGCTCATCCGCGCAACACTCGGATAACGTTTGCACAACTTGTTGAGGGAGCAAATTAAAATGATCCATCTTTGACTAGAGTATGTACGTTCACTTAGTTACATGCATAGAAGTGATAATTCTTTTGTGAATAATAACTTGGAGGTTGTTTCTGAGGCTAATAGGTATTTCGCAATTTATGCATACAAAGTGATTCGAATGAGAATTCTAACATTATTGAAGATGTTGACTAGCTATTTAACCTGAAATTTTCAACGTGATATATAAAATCGAGGAAAAGAAACACATCGTTGGATATGAAAATACCGCTGCGAAGTACTACGGGTGGATTCACTATCAATGTATTCATTTGTGCTCACTTTATGAACACTTTCCTTCCCCACAGGCATCAAATGAATTTGCTTCCTCATAGAGGGAGGCCTTTTTTCAATAACAAAAAGATATATCATAGTGATTTCATCAAGTTTATGTTTCTATTTTATACTAAATATCTTGTTTCCAGGAAATAAAAAAATCCTGCAGAAGATCAATCAATGTGTATTGTTCCAACTAACAACTTTTTAAGTTATAGTAGTTCTATATTCTCAATATCAACAAAGTTTTCATCATATAAAAAAGGTAAATAGTTTTGTTTGGAAATTAAAAAACGATATTGGTAGATCATTGAAGGTCATGAAAGGTTCTTCAATAGGCCAATTTATGCGTCTCGAATCTTAATACTTTCCGTGCTTCTAGCCTTTACTAAAATTATCTATTAATACATTTGGTAATACTTACTGGAATGAATTATTATTTTCTGATTCAAAAAGAATAATTCATATACAGAAGTGTTGTATTCTTAAAATTAAAAAGTTCTCCCGTATAAACAAAATAAGCAACATTTTTTTAAATTTATAAATCTCAATTTCTAGATGGTAACAGGTCGTGGAATGGATACAAATGTATCAAATACATAGTATTACTAATGTCAACAAAGCTTTTATCATATGAACAGAATAAAGCATTTTTCTGAAACTTCATAAATCAGTTAGGTCATAAATGATTCAACGACAGGTCGATCTCGAAGACGAGAACAATTACATCACATATACTATTGTTTTATTTCAACTATCAACAAGGTTGTTCTTATATAACGGAAGTCAATTTTTGTAATATCCAAAAACAAGAAAGCACTCCTTATAGGCTGATCTAGCTCTAAATCTTATCAGCTCTGGACAGCAATTGGTGCTATGATTCCTATCATTTCAATGATTATACCTGTTTTGCTTTTCGAGATATGGTGAACAGAAAACTATATTTAAACATTCACGGAATTACGAACCTCACTCTATGGGTTATCCAAAAATTCGGGATAACTAGTCCACCATCTTTTCGGAATCCCCTTATTTTCCAGGACGAGTAGAAACAGCCAAAAAATAATTTTAATCTGTAATTAATAATTCAAAATTATTTATTTGAGATTTTCTTTCGCTCTCTAGACGAAAATTATATATGATCATCATTAATTGTTCATTTTTTTCAAAATATTACTTGCAACTCTATTTGCATACATTCTCAATAAGAATATTACAGAAATACGATAGCTTGTAGATAATAATAAAGTAATTAATAATTTGTTTCATGCAAATTCAACTTCGTTTGAGTAAGGGCCATCTGAACTGAACGGTTATATGTATATGTAACTAATGTTTCACGGAACAAACTAAACTATTAATGATGAACATTAACTCAAAATTTACAATTTTTCATGAAACGAAAAAAATAAAGATACAAAATAAGTAATGTTGAAGAAGCAAATACACATTCATCTATTTCTTTATTAATCGGTCATATAATTCACTTTTGAATTTTATTGTATTTAACCGACAACTGCTTGCCTTGAATTTATAAGATATTTCAAAAATTATTAAATTTTGAACCAAGTAACAATGAATATGCACATGAATCCTGCGTTAAGTGCTGCTAAAGTACTGAGTGTGAGACAAATCAGTACTTAAGTAGTAAGTACTAACTTTACTTAAAATTGTTTGAAAATCCAAGTAGAAACAAAAGTACAAAAAAAGTACCATTTTATTTCATTTTTTGAAATGTTAACAGTGCTGATAGAATTTTTGTCCAAAACAGTACTGCTAAAAGAGGTCTAAAGTTCCAAGAAAGTTTAGAATGATTTCTGTTTCACCAGGACTTTTTTAGGACAAAAGTACAGAGAATGTCTCACTTGATTTGTTGTTTACAAATTTTACAAGTCCTAAATTTTTAGACAAACGTACTAGAAAAGTTTGATTCAATTATATTTTTTGACATTTTTACTTCCTAGGACATGTAACGTTTAGGATGTAAATCCTATTGGCACATGTTGATATTTGAAATAAAAATAAATAAGCAATCGTCTAATACTTTTGTAAACAATTTATTAAGGAATCGTACAATTTTCAAAAATTAATAATTGAGAGTCCTGGTGAAACAGGACATAATATAACATTTTTGGCAAATTAATTTCTATTTTGTAAGTACTATTTTGCAACATAAACACCATGAGCTCTTGTAAAATTTTTAATAGAAATAAATTGAAACATTTCCGATACTTTGATACCTATTTGGACTTTGAAAAATTTTCAAGGAAAGCTGGTACTTAAGTACTGAATTTTCGTCATTTATCATGCACTTTAGCGGGACTTTATCCGGGATCTCAATGGGTTCTCGATGGGACTTTTTTCATTACTCGGGGAGGTATAGACATAGAAAATCCTCTTAAAATCCTTTCTAATAAAAGTGGCTTGAAATACTTTCCGTGCTTCCAGCCTTACTGGTATTATCCAATGATTTAATTATTATTACTCACTGTGAATTGATAATTATTTCCTGCTTCAAAAAAGATGAAACTGATGGCAAATATTCGACAGGTAGTGGGTTATAAAAAAGGTCCAAGTAGAAACTGAAAATGTAGTCAGACAAATTAACTTCAAAATTAATCTTTCAACGCATATCATCTAAATGTGTAGCTTGCATTATCTTTAGTGTAATAATGACAGTTGCGTTAAAAATAGTTAAAAATAGAACAACTGGAAAACAAATTTATAATCTAGGTTTGTCAATACAAATAAAAATTTATCATGAGATCTGAAGTTTTTTTTATGGAATCTTTATCCTGTACAGGGAATTTTTTCAATATATTTCCATAACAATTTGAATGATTACCTTTTGTATAATTCGTGAACTCATGAGAAAACAATTTTGATTATTCAAAATTAAAATCAAATGACTTTATGCACTCTATTAATATTTAATGCCAAAAAAATCCATTTTTTCATCACTACTGTCCACCACAAAAATTCTATTATTTGCGTTTAATTTATTCTTCCCAGTACTCAACATTTTTTATTCTGGTTGCAGCATTATTTCCCAGCAGCTCGCGCATTTCGTTATTATTGCCTTCTTTATATTTGTACGCGTTCCTGCAAGCCGCGAAGTATTTTCATACTCATATGAGCATACGTGCTAAAAATTCGGTTCCAATTAGCGTTAGATAAGAGCGTTTAAACGCTAGGGCACACCGGTTAAGCCGATCATTCCAGCGTTTAGTAAATTACACTGTACTTCATGAGAACCGGCAAAAGAACAATTTATACTGGCGATAAATGGATCCTGATAGCGAGCAAGGGATATTTTCTGAAATATGCTTTTTCACACTAATGTCCTAACATTTACGACATCGTTAATGAAGATTAGGGACGCGAGAGAAAACTGAAATACATTCAAACAGATATATACTATCAAGAAATAATATTGTCCTAATCATAAACCTCTCAGTTTTGCTAAACTGGAAAATCTTTTTTTCCTGTCATTTTACATCATCTACATGTTCGGATTCATTTCTAGATGAAGAATTTCATTAGAAAATGCATGGAATACTTATATTTTTAACATCTTTCTTTGAGAAATAAATTACTATGAAGTAATATCCTTATCTCCGAGTCAGTGGAATGTAATTAATTTTCTATTAATTTAAAATCACTCTCCACGCTTACACTTATGCCATAATGCTGGTAATTATAAGCACGTGCGGCGGTGAATACATAATTATTTCTTTCGAAAGTATTCGAAGAAGAAGGTGCAACAAATGTTTTATTGTACAAAAAGAGAATATTTATTCTAAGACTTCTGAATTTCCGAATAGTAATAGTATGTAAATGCAACAGTAATGTGTTTCTGCTGCAGTCGGCAAACTTGTTTCTGATTACACATTATTTAAAGAATAGAAATTGTTAATTAGGATTTTATGGTTTGTACTTGAACATTAGTCTCGTTGCGTCATCACAAGTAGACAAAATGTAGCAGTCTACAATTCTTAAGTTATTTATAAGTTATAACAAAAGTTACTCCAGCAGTAACTATTTCGGTCACTTCATTACTGGTAACGACTCGTAAGCCTGCAAATAACTGTATCTGGAAAGATGATGTGAAATAATTTGCCGGTAAACGTTTTACCAGGTGAGACCGATATCCCATGCGAGAGGGTTACAGCATGCCTTCGACCTAATGGTCAGGCGCAGACATGAGCGATCCAGCAAAGGCGTTCAGCAATTACATTATTAATAGAGATATTACTCCTCGCACTTTAGTATTACGATATGGTAACCTGTGGGGAAAACACAAACCATAGCAAGTGTAAGGATCTATCGTTGGCGAAGGAGGGGCCTCAAGAATAAGGGCCCTGATCGGTACAGATTGATTGCACTAATTTGTTTCTACACAAGACCACACATTATCTAGAATATCTGGTCTAATTTTTCAACCCAAAATATTGTTCAAGTTGAAGGTCTTATTATAACTCTCCAAAATTGCAAAGGACCTATAAGGGAAGAAAGCTAAATAAATAGAATTTATGTTGATAACATCCATGCAAACATCTTTTATTTCAATAGACAGATGGTATGAAACATCTAAAGACTACATATTTATAGACCTCAATTAACACCCTTTCTATCGTTTCTAATATTTCATACCACCTTTCATTGAAGAAAAAATACACTAGAACATCTAAAGAGATAACAACCCTTAGACAGCTTCTATCATCTGAATTCAAATCTGAAAAAAAGCAGAAGTCTTTTGCAATCTGGCTTATTCTTTATATCAAGAGCATTATCTAACATATTCCTCTATTTTAAATCCTCAACAATTCTAAACTTCCAGATGTTATCACACACACTGAACATTGCATTATGAACAGGTGGTTGCCGAAGAACTTTCGAAAGAGTACTAAAGTATCATAAAGTTCAACCGTGAAAAAGTGTACATGAATGCAAAAGTGATTAAAAACTTAAGATAGTCTTAATTAGAGGAGATGGTCTATGCAAAAGGAACAAATACATTGTGAAATCGATTTTTATCCAGAAGATGGATAAGAATTACCCATAGTCACACGCACAATCGCATCGGTTCCCTTACAATTCGAGCTACGATCAGTTAAACATCTTTAATACCAATTAAGCCTGGAGCAACCATCCTTGGTTGTTACGAGACCGTTGTCAATCCCTGACGTATACCTGGGGAACTTACACCAGCGGCGACTAACGACGCCATAGCAAGAACCGACTATCTTCCCGCGATCGCGGAATAGTGCGCCTGGTAAGAAACCAAGATTAACGGCAAGGTAAGGTAAGGGAAAATCGGGTGGCGCGAGGAGAGGAAAGGTAAGAAGGTAAGAAGGTAAGGTAAGATAAGTAGGCGCGGTGGGAGTGGGTCCGAATGGCCTCCATTCTCGTCACTGGCTGAACACAGACAGAGTCAACCAATGGGCAAAGAGAACTAGCCTCACCTTCTGTCCTTAAGGATTGCACGTGTGATCATTTAAAAATTGCGCCTCACCTGCCTAGGGTTCAGAGGTTACCCCAGGGACCTCCGATACTTGGACGTCCATATGGGTACTATACATGTATAGTAAGCGAGTCAACTCGTATACACGTCTGCCCACGTACATGCGACAGGTACGTATCCATATACCTAGTGTCACTTTAACAAAATGTCACTTCATATGATAGCAGCATATGTGCAATATATTCTAGAGATTGCATGAATTTACTTTTCCATTCATCATTTGCTTCTTTTAGATACTCTGTTTTTATAAGGTGTTGCTTATTAGTCATGTGGATTTTATTGTGGTAAGAATTCTTATCGATAGATGGTAGATGGTAGGTGATACTTTGAATGAAAGGTAAAAAATTCAATGAAATTCTATTTTGGACTAATGAGGGTAAAATGAAAATGCTCTCACACGGAAAAAACAATAATTTAAGGTGTCTTTTGATACCAGCAGATTACTTCACTCGTTGACAGAACGTAACTAACATTAAGAATGGTACTTTTACTTGAGACAGCTTAGCACTACATAACATAGATATCGCGTCAACTTAAATTTATGAACATTTTGCCTCTATAAATTGAAAAACTATTGGTAATGAATTTCAGACAATCGCGATAAATCAATTCCCGAAACTACCTTAAGGGTGTTGGTTAAATCCGACTTGGAATTTTTTTCATAGGTACGGCACTGACTCAATAAATATTTTTCCCCAAGTATTTGAGAACGAAAGAAAGAAAACTTGTCAAATATCCGGAGTTTTGCGAGATCCTCGGATCAAAAAAATTTATAGAAATCAAGCCTTTTGCTGAGGAAATCATTATTTTCACGGAGATTATAAATTTTTCGGAAGGGAGAAATCTGCGGACAGCAGGAGATCACAGAAGCATTTTCAGACATCATCGCATATCCGGAAACCCATGACTTGATGATGGTGAACCTCAATTTTGCGAATTCTGTCGCGAAATGGAGAAAAAAGCGTGAAAAATTAATTTGTCCTGTGTAGGTGAAGACCATGAGAATGTAGTTGTGAGCAGCAGAGCAAACACGGCAGACAGACCAGCTGTCAAATTCGCGCTTCGATGCTCTGAATTCGGAACCACACATTGCCACTCACAAAATCGGGGCGCCCTTCCTTATCGACCGCGTAACTGGGGACACTGACTTTTATCATCATTTGAGAGCGAAGAGGGCCTTATTTAAGGTGAAAAAAGCTGAAACAGCTTACTAAGATACAAAGCGGTTGACGAGAAAAAAAGTTTATAAGAAATCCGCGCAGAATGACTATGGTTTTGAATTATGGGCCGACAGAGTAAGCAGCGTCAGAGAAATGGTCTAAGTTCTACGTTGCAAAGTCTGCCGACATGCGTTCCTTTGATTCATGCATAAATGTCGGGATTCCCAAAATTATAAAAACTAGTTATTTGTAAAGCAATGACAATTTTTTTCTGAGAAATATGAATATTTTTCGAATAGGGTGCAGCAACCAAAACTTTTTTTGTGATAAGCTTTTGGACGGTGAAGGTGCTGAAAAATTCCCATTATCCGCAATAAATTATCAATAAAATAAAGAACATGAATAACTAGCTATAAATTCGATCTCGAGTGTTTCCACTTTGTTTGTATTTTCAATAATAGACAAACCTAAGTCTTAATTTTGATTAATTTGAAAAAATAAATTTACAAAGAACACAAAATTGGAAAATAACACAAAAAATTTTTTGAATACAAAGGGAAATCAGACAAATCAAATTTGTATTCGAAATTATAATTTTTCCAGCTGGAAAGGGAAAGGGAAAAGTTCTGTTGCATCCTATCCCTTTCCCAGCTTTATGATTTTTGTCTGCAAAAATTGTCAGAATTATTCTATTTGAAAATTTATGATGAAAAAGTCTTTTCTATTCATGCGTCAACTTTGAGTTATGTCGATGAAAAAAGTTTTCCAGTTTGAAACAGATGATTCAAATATTATAAATGAGTGTAACTTCCTTGATCTTCAATTAAAGTATATTAATATTATAGGTCAATCGTTTTCCGTCGAATCGAGGAATCTTTTCTGTTCTCGCATCAATTTTGAATTGTGTTAGTGAAAAAAGTTTTACTATAAAAGCGTTTTCTCAAGTATTATGTATTACCATAGCTTCGTTACTTTTCAATAAAATGTATCAGTATTATAGGTCAATCGATTCGTCTTGAATCAAAACAACTTTTCTATTCTCCCATCAACTTCAAATTATGAGAATGAAAAAATGTTTATTATAAAAATCGATTTTAAAAATATATAAATTACTATAACTTCCGTACTCTTGAATAAAATTTAATAATATTGTAGGTTAATCGATTCGTCTTGAACCAAGGAATCTTTTATATCCTTGCATCAACTTTGTATTATATTGAAAAAAAGTTGCACTATGAAAACCCGTATTTTCAAATATTATGCATTACCATAGCTTCCTTAGTCTTCAATAAAATGTTTTATGATTATAGGTCAATCGAATCGTCTCGAATCAACACATCTTTTCTGTTCTTGCATCAACTTTTAATTATGTCAATAAAAAAGTTTTACTATAAAAACCCGATTTTCAAAATATATGAATTACCATAACTTCCCTAAGCTTTGATGAAATGTATTAATATTATAGGTCAATTGATTCGTCTCAAATCAACAGATTTTTCTCTGTTCCTGCATCAACTTCTAAATATGTTAATGAAAAAAGTTTTGCTATACAAAACCGATTTTCAAAATATATAAACTATTTTAAGCTTTGATGAAATGTGTTAATATTATAGGTCAATCGATTTGCCTCAAATTTGAGCATTTTTTTATATTCGTGCACCAACTTTGAATTATGTTGATGAAAAAAGTTTTGCTATAAAAAAAAAACCGATTTTTAAAACATGATCATCAATTTATCTGCAACCGTTTTCAATTTATCGTGTTCACAAAAAACTGTGACATCCACACATCCACACCCCCCCCCCCCCCAAAAAAATTACTTAGAACATTGTATTAGACATATTCAAATTGAAGAAGGTTCAATTAAATGAATTAAAAAGGTTTGGGAAATGTTACCATTACAATGCTTCCTGTATGAGGAAGCAAAATCAATTAAATGAATAAAACGAATGAAACGGATAGAATTAATAAAATAAATAAAATCAATAGAATCAATGAAATCAGTGAAACTAGTGTAAATTTTCATTTTTTTATTTCATTGATGTTATTGATGTTGTTCATTTTATTGATGATAAATTGATTTGATTGACTTTACTGATTTAATTCAATTTATTGATTTCACTGATTCATTTAATTGTATTTTTTAATAAAAAATCAGATATTTATGTTGATTTTCTGTATTTTATTACAAAGTACAATGAAATAAATCAATGAAATCAATAAATTGAATAAAATCTCTAAAATCGAATTTCTCTATTCTTTTGATAATAATCTGATTTCATTATTTTATTGATTTCATTCAATTTATCGACTTTATTGATTTTCTTTGTTGTATTTTTTATTGAAATAAAGAAAATCAGCGTAAATATTCTATTTTCTATTGAAAAATACAATCAAATGAATCGATAACTTGAATGAGATTGCTAAAATCGATCAGATGAATTTTTTGTCGACAAAATCAATAAAAAAATATCAATAAAATCAAAATTTCACTGATTTTAGTGATTTTATTCGATTTATTGATTTTATTGTTTTGATCGATTTATTTTATTATTTCTATTGATTTTCTTGATTTGATTAATTCTGTTCAATTCATTAATTTTCTTGATTGTAAATATTTGACTTTTTTATTCGAAGATACAATCAAATAACTCAATGGAGTCAATAAGTCGAATAAAATACTACAATCAAATGATTATCAATGGAATCAAAATTGTACTGTTTTTAGTGATTTCATTCAATTAATTGATTTTATTGATTTATTTCATTGTATTTTGTAATGAAATAAAGGAAATCAATATAAATATTCGATTTTTTATTAAAAAATACAATCAAGTAAGTCAATAAAATTAATTCATTATCAATAGAATGAACAACATCAATAACACCAATCAAACCAATAAAATAAAATGTATACTGGTTTCACTGATTTTATTGATTTCATTTATTTCATTCATTTCATCAGTTTCATTCGTTTTATTCATTTTATGGATTTCATTCATGTTCTTCATTCATTGATAATTTATTGGAGGATAATGGGAATTGTTAGCACCCCCGCCCTCCAGAAGCTTAGCACAAAAACGATTTTTGTTGCTCCACCTTATTCAAAAAGTATTCATATTGTCATTACTTTACAAATAACTAGTTTTTATGATTTTGGGAATCCCGGAATTCATGCATGAATCAAAGAAATAATTAATCAAAAAAATCAAGAGATTGATAAAACATTTTTGTGTGAAAAATAATAATTTTTGTATCCTTGAAATATATTTTTCAAACTCTTTATTATTGTTTTTACGGCAGACTCTGGCCTGGAAACCCAGAAAATTACCCTGACGCTGCTAACTCTATCGGCCCATAATTCAAACCCGTGGTTATTCTGCGGGAATTTCTCGTAACTTTTTTTTTCTCGTAAACCGCTTTCTATCTCAGTAAACTGTTGCAGCTTTTTTCATCTCAAATAAGGCTCTCTTCGCTCACAAAAGATAATCAAAATCAGTGTCCCCCGTTACGCACACTCCCCTCGTGGGATCACTGACCCCCTTCCAAGTACAAGGCTGTTAATAACCCGCGTAACACCTTTTTCATACAGCTTTACAGGCTTCTTGATATAATTAATTTATAGTTGGGCGCCTTGATAAACTTGGAATTTATAAATAAATTTGCGGAGGGCCCAATTTGGAAATTTCAGAATTGAAATTTGATGGTTTTGGAATTCATTGCTGGGTAACATGATGAATTTATTAATTATAAAGAAATGTGAACACGTGCCAGTTCCGTTATATTAGAATTATCAGTGCGGAAAATCTTGTAGTTTCAATCATAAATTGGTTTATCTATAAAATTGGTGCATTTGCAGATACTGCCTGCAGGAACTATTTCAATATTTTTTAGCCAATTTTATTCACATTTTTATTTTTTTATTTCTCAATTGACTCGAGGCCTGGACTTGCGATCGATAAGGAAGGGCGCCCGACTTCGCAAGTGGCAATGTGTAGTTCGAGCTTCAGAGCATCGGAGCGCAAATTTGACATCTGGTCTGCATGCCTGTTTGCCTTGCTGCCTACAACACAGGACATCTAAATTGTTTATGCTTTTTTCTCCATTTCTCGACGTATTCCGCAAAATTGAGGTTTACCATCAACAAGCTATGGGTCTTCGGATATAGGATGATGTTTGAAAATGCTTCTGTGATGTCACAATTGTGAGTAAAAGAATAAATTTGCGAACGGTTCTCGCCGTTCGAATGCTGTATTCTGCCATCCGCAAATTTCTCCCTTTCAAAAAATGTATAATTTCCATGAGAATAATCATTGCCTCAGCAAAAGGCTTCATTTCTGGAAATTTTCTTGATCCAAGGATCTCGCGAAACCCCGGATTCAATCAACACCCTTAACAGTGCAACATTTCAGATTGATTAATCAAAGAAAACATTTTTATAAAATATCAATTTCGCATACCTTAGGAATGTTAATTTTCCACATATATTGTCAAGGAGATTCTCTCGGAATCTCAGAATCTCGGAATCGCAGAATCTCTCGGGGACAAAATATGTTGTTTTTTAAAGGAAATCAGACGGTAAGTATTTTTGCGATTTGTGAAAAAAAAATTTTTACAGAGTTATGCGTATTTGAATTGTTGGCTTTGTGTTTAGAAAAAAACCACAATTTTTTCTTTAAACTCGTATAACTTTTGACCTAATTGAGATATTTACCATTTCTTTTCAGATTCTGGTAGATTTTATCGCCTTCTTTCTGAAAATGTTAAGTCGATTTTCTCAAAAAACCCACACTTATATTTTTTGCCAATTTTTTTTTTTGAATTTGTACTATCATAAGGAAAATACCTTGTGAGTTTAATGCGGGCTAAATAACTTTTGTGGGCAGGAGAATTTTTTTTCGTAAAATTGAATTTTCGCATTTTTCTTGAAAACAACAACAGATACAAAAAAATGTTAAGGAAATAGTTTGCACATTTTAAAAAGTTCTACAAAAAGTTAGCTTACGCATTTATGATATCTTGTACCATTTCCGAGAAAAATGAAAAAATTCTATATTCATAAACAAAAAATTGTCTTCATTCCTGGCTTATGGAAATACCCACCATTTTTGTTAAATATTAATCCAGGTATTATTTATTTATTTTTTAAGCCGAGATTCAGATACAGTTTTTACACATTGTTGAAAAATACCTTGTCTTAACATTCGTTTTGTAACTTACATTGTTTCAGCAAAAAATTTCAAAATTCGAATTTATGAAAAATAATTTTCTGATGATAAAAATTGTTCAGCCCACGTAAAACTAACATGGAGTTTTCTTCATATGAATGTATAAATTTTTCAGATATTTAACAAAAATGGTGGGTATTTCCATAAGCCAGGAATGAAGACAATTTTTTGTTTATGAAAATTGGATTTTTTCATTCTCCTCGGAAATGGTACAAGATATCATAAATGCGTAAGAGAACTTTTTGTAGAACTTTTTTAAATGTGCAAACTATTTTCTCAACATTTTTTTGGATCTGTTGTTGTTTTCAAGAAAAATGCAAGAATTCGATTTTACGAAAAAAAATTCTCCTGCCCACAAAGGTTATTTAGCCCGCATTAAACTTACAAGGTATTTTCCTTATAATAGTACAAATTTAAAAAAAATTGGCAAAAAATATAAGTGTGGGTTTTTTGAGAAAATCGACTTTTAACATTTTCAGAAAAACTGCCGCCATTTGCATTTGGTTAATTTTGAAGATTTTTTACATTTTCTCGCGGATTTCGAAAGAAGGCGATAAGCTCTACCAGAATCTGAGAAGAAGTGGTAAATATCTCAATTAGGTCAAAAGCCATACGAGTTTAAAAAAAAAATGGTGGTTTATTTTCAAAAACAAAGCCAAAAATTCAAATACGCATGACTCTGTAAAAAAAATTTCACAAATCGCAAAAATACGTGTCGCCTAATTTCCTCTAAAAAACAACATATTTTGTCCCAGAGAGATTCTGCAGCTTCAAGTGTAGAACCTGCCTGATTTGAAATGGATTCGGTCCTGAATGATTACTTGGGAAGACTTTAATCGATGTTTTTGGTGTATGCTACAATGTTTACTCTGGATAATTCATGCATACGTACTTCCACTAGTTTATTTAAAAATCAAAATATTCTAGTTGAGGCGATTGCCTCGCTATCCAAAATTTGAATACGCATGAATACAACTAAGATGATATTCTTATACATTATACCTTAATCTCGCTTTGAATCGTAATATTATATATTAGTGATTAAGACTTACCATAAGGAGAGGGTTAGCAACATATGATTTTTAGTGAATCTCTCATCTCCATCTTAACACAGAAAAACTGAGAATAAAATTGTTGCAGGAAATTTTTTAGTGCGATAAAGTTTTGTTCAGGCAACTTCGCGTCTTTCAAAAAACATGTATTGTCATGGAAAAACAAAAGAAAGTTTTACCGATATTTGTGTAAAGTTTATCCGGTGAAGTTAATATTTGTTGCAGAGAATCTTTCGTCGGAAATCAATGTGAAGTTTATCTTCTGTTTTTTCTGTGAACATGTTGGTTCCAGACTTGATATATTTTCTGAAAATGTATTATGTTTCTTTCAATATCGCAGCAAAAGTATGTTACAATTGTATAAAGTGTTGTATAAACGCTTCTGCTCAACTAGGTCAGAAAAATCGATACAAAAATATAAATTTTTGCGAGCGTTTTGAAGCATATCAGTAATAAGTAAGGTAATATGTAAATTGCAATGCACCTTTATGATAATCCTAAAGGAAGCAAGGCTACACTTTCTACAAATGAAAAATAAAATTCGCAATGTATATTGATTTAAAATTCATCACAATCACTGTTCTTCTCATTTTTCCGAATTTTTCCTAGGGTATCTTCAACTTAACACAGTGTATTGGTAGACTCCTTAACTGTGATAAGAGAGACGCCAAAGTATTTTGAATTGTAGTGCTCCTACATGAAAGTGTTAGTGGAAAGAAAGCTCTATTCGTGAATGACTTCAGTGAAATCGCGAGCAGCGATTCTAGTAAAGTGATTAATTGAAAGCAAGAGCATCACAAGGTGGCCTGAGATTTTTCATAGGCAGAAGATGTTACGAGTACCCAACTTAGAAACACGATACTATTTGTCCCGTTGCAGTCCCTGAACAGCAGACTGTATTCTTCCCAGACGAATGACGTGAACATTTTTTTAATCAACTAACAGGAAACAGTAGTAGTCCAAAGTGATTATCTTTTCTTTATCAGGGGAAAAATGAGCATATATTTAAATCAGTTTTCTTACGAGCCTCCTGTCACTCCTGTCAGACAAAACGGTTCGGGATATCCTGTTGAAGTTACTGGATGTACAATGTGTGAAAAAGGCTGTAAGATGTGCTCCAAACTTTAATTTCAACATTTTTTATTCAAATACATTTAAAGAGATAATCTAGGAAGTGATGTAGTATATTAGACAAAAAAAGACTTTTTTATAAAAGGAATTGCAATCTAAGCACACACTGTATGAGACGGGCATGATAATTATAGCAATAGTAACCTTGAGTATTCATATTTTTTTAATAACAGAAAAGTGTGTCCTAAAATACATTAATGGTTGTGCATACTTGCCACTACGAAACCGGGTCAGAAATATCGATTCAAAGATATTAATTTTCTACATTTCGAAACACATATGTAAAGTTGTGAGTGAATTTGTAAATCGCAATTTTGTTTTCAAGAAAATTAAAGGAAAACTTGTACTATACCTGGATAGAAACTGACAATATTAAGACACCTTTACTAAAAAATTCTTTAATCAAATCTTAGTCAAACATCATCACCTTTAAAGAAAGATAGAACTTTTTGAATATTTTTTATTTAAGCAACTGATTTTTGGATTCATAATACTCCTCTGAAAAAATTTTAAAAAAAAACAAAGAGATTAAGTCATAGACCTTGATATCGTTCCTTTGATTTCAGATCTCATTGCCGTTCTCAGAGTGTTGATTTCTTGGTCAGCTCTCACATCGATGGATATATTGTGAAATCTGGAGGCAGTGTTTGGTAGAAGCAGCGCTCGGACTCTCGATTCCACATATGCCTCAGAACTTGGCAGAAAAAATCATCTTCGTTTTCGAACTTTTCGCTTCCTCCATCTCCTCATCCGTAATTTACGCAGTTCTGACTGACGCTCAGTTGACAATGGAATTCGAAATACAAATCAATACTTGAGAAGAGTTGAATCATTCTCGTCTACCACTGAATCAAGTTATTAATAAAGCATCAACACATCACGTGGATCATGACAGAAAGTGTGGTGGACTTTTGTGTTCAAAAATACGAAAATTGCATGCATTTTTGAAGATTGGAAAACCGTGTCTTCGAAATACTACACTTGCGATGGTTTCAGAACTTGAATCACCTTAGATTCGAAGGATTGGTCAAATTTTGGCACAGTTACTCTAGTTAAGACTATTCGACGAGTGGAATCAGCATAATTTATAAATTCCTGTCCCGTATCTAAACAATGAAATTGTCCCGAACTTCAACCAAATGGCAGACCTCATGGAACCTGTTCTTTCAATCATTTTGTAGGCTTTTCTATTCCGATTGTTGTATTTGTGAGCGAGCTAGTGTGACATCCGTTCAAACACTTTTAGTGGAATAATCAGCTAGGCATTGAATATAATTAGACAAAAAAAAGCCCATTTTGATAAAAAAGGATTGCAATCTAAGCACACACTGCATACATCGCTATACAATAAACCCACGGAAAAAAATCCGTATTCGTATTCGTTCGTATCTAGATTGAAACATAACGTGAATGAATTAGGCGTATTTTTGAATAATTCGTGGCTTGAATTTTTAAAGTAAATGCTATCGATCACCATCAAACTAATTCCGTGTATTTTGAAATGTATGTTTAAAGAGAATCATCATCTCTTCTCTGAATAGACAATTTGCTGCTCTTCTGTATGAAAGTAAGCCGACTTTCAGGACTTGCTGATTATGTCAAATATGCTTTCCAGTGATCTACTGTTATATCCATAATCGCGGACAGTAGTTATTTTGCAAGTATTGTAGTTCGTAAGTAAATTTGTAAAGTGAAATATTGCATTCATGATGATTAGGAAAAGTGTGTTCTTCCAGGACAGTACTTGATGACATTTAGAGAACTTTACTTATGAAGTTATTAACGAAATGCTAGTCAAACCGATACCACATTTGAAGAGAGAGAGGTATTCACGTAGAAAACATCTGAAGCTTGCAAAAGTAATTTCTACTTTCTAAAAGAATTGCAAAATGCATATTAGTTTAGAATTCATCAAAATTATTTCTACATTAATTTTCCTGACTTACGTGCAAGGTTTCTTCAACTCAACAAAATGTATTGATAGACTTGTTAACTATATCCAACAAGATTCCAAAGTGTTCCAAGTTGTAGTTCTCCTAGATGAGAGTGTTAGTAAGGAGAAAGGTTTATTAGCGAATGACATTGTCAGTAAAATTGCAGGCAGTGTTCCTGTTAAGGTGATTAATTTAAACAAACGGAACATTGACAAGGCTCAATATTTGGTACATGCAGGAAATGTTACCCAACTTAGAATGACGACACTATTTGTCACGCTCCAGTCCTTACACAGCAACCAGTATTCTTCCCGGGAAAATGATTTAAACAAAATTTTAAAACAATTAACAGGGAAGAAAGGTCGCCCAAAGTACTGAGTAATTTTTCTTTCACAGGAAAAAAGATCTAGCTATATAAAGTTCCTGGAAAGTTTGTGGTCAGCTAATTTCCTAGATGTCAGTGTCCTTGAACTTGTTGACTACGAATTCCCAAGGAAGAATCGGTTTACAGTTGATCATCCGCATCTAGCAACAGTGCATCAATTTAATCCATTTACGAAAATCTACTACAAGAATAAATGTTTAGCAAAAACTAATTTTTTCCATGACAAGCTGAGGAATTTAAATGGATACGAATTAAGAACAGGTTCTTTTGATGAACCTCCTTTAACTCGTGTAAAACGAAACCATTCGGGATATCCTGTTGAAGTAACTGGAGCTGGAGCACTGGTAGTGAAAGCTTTGTCTAAAGCGATGAATTGCTCAATTTTGGAAGTTGAGTCCAAAATTGAAGGATGGGGTGATTGGAATATCGACCTGAGTAAGAACAGTACTCTGTCATACCAAATCACTCATAACCAAATGCAATTTTATACTAATTTTGGTCTATATAGCGTCAACGGACAAAAACTTGTAGACTATAGCAGGGCTTCTGGTGAATTTTGTTACTATCCTGTTGTGCCAATTTTGAAGTCCAAAACGTTTTCTATCCAACATTCAAGCGAATGCTTGTACATGGCAGTATCAGTGTTCGTGATGATGCTGATTCCTTTCATCGTAGGATATATTCTGAAATCTAAAAGCAGTGTTTGGTCCCCTCTGTACATACTAGAAGCATCGCTCGGTCTCTCGATTCCATCTATGCCTCAGAAGTTGGCAGAACAAATCATCTTCGTTTTCGAACTTTTCGCTTTTTTTATTTCCTCAACTGTAATTTTCGCAATTCTCACTGACATCAAGTTGACAACAGAAAACGAAATGCAAATCAATACTTTAGAAGATTTGAATAGTTCTCATCTTCCACTCATGATGAGCGAGATAATGTCACACATAATGCGATCCAGCGAAAACGAAGAAATTGTTGAAACCTTGCTGAATAAAATTATTATCGGCTCTTCAGAAACCAGCTGCCTCAAATTCTTGATGAAGCACAAGAACATCACATGCATCATGATAGAAAGTGTGGCCAAATTTTATGTCCAAGAATATGATAATATTCATGCTTCCATCAAGATTGGAAAAGCGTGTCTCCGAAAGAGTATAAGGACCATGATTTTAGAACCAGGATCTCCTTACATTCGACAAGTTGATCGAATTTTGTCACAGTTAGTTCAGTCCGGACTTCTTGACAAGTGGAGACACGATTATTCATTAAATCCCGTCATAAATCCGAACACTGCAATTATTCAGAACATTAACCAAACGACATATATTATGATACCTCTTCTTTTAACTATGACTGTAGGATTTTCTAGTTCGGTGATTGTATTTGCGAGTGAGCTAATGCTGCATTATCTATCCGAATACTTTTGAAGAGATGAGCAAGGTGGTATTGAAGTAGAACAGATCAAATGCTGAATCTTCTTTTATAAAATTGATGGAAATGTAAGCACATATTGTACAAAATGTAGTGTAAGAAAAATTGCACACCGCATTAAACAACGATTCTCAAATGAACGCTGAATTCTATTATGCTTTAAGTTTTAAAAAAATGAGACACGAAACCCAATAAAAGCACCATAACAATTCGTAATGTATAGAAAGAGTTGCAATAAAATTTAAACCAATGTGCGCATTCAGGGAAATATATAACTGTAAGTAAATTTGTTACCGTACGTAAATTTGTAAAGTTTAATTTTGTTTTCACTACGCAATAAAAAAACTTTTAGCCTGCCAGGGAAATAATTTCGATATTCAGAGACCATTACTAACAAGGTATTCATAACACAACAATAAGTGCTACTAGACTTAACAGCTGTATTAATCAAGATTTTCAAGTATTTCCAATTAAAGAGCTCCTACATAAAAGTGTGAGTTGAGAGACATTTTTCTTAAGAAATGACATTGTCAGTAAAATTGCAGGCAGTGTTGTTACTAAGATTATCAATTTAGACAAACTGACCAATATGTAGGCCCAAGATTCAGTAGATTCAGGAAATGTTACCTAACTCAGAGCGACGACACTATTTTTTACGATACAGTCCTTGAACACAAAACAGTATTCTTCCCAGACGCATTATGTGAAAACTCTTTTAAAGAAGCTAACAGGAAAGAAAGGTCGTCCAAAGTGTTTAGTGTTTTTTTTATCGCAGGAAAAACGATTTACCTATCTATAGATCTATAGATACCTAAGATAAATCTATCCTCGAAATTATTGACAAAAAACTCCCAATGAAGAACTGGTTCGCGATTGCTCATCGATATCTGGCGACGGTGCATCATTTTAATCCACTTACAAAAATTCACTGCAAGGATAAATGTCTAGCAAAAACTCATTTTTTCCATGAAAAGCTGAGTGATTCGAACTGATACGAATTGAAAACAGATTCCATTGATGAAACTCTTGTAATTCGTGTAAGAAAAAATCATTCAGGAAGTCCTGTTGATGTTACTGGAGCAGGAGCACTTGTGGTGAAAGCTTTATCTAAAGCCACGAATTTATTAATTTTGGAAGTTGCATCAAAAATTGAAGAACGGGGTGATTAGAGTACAGACCTGAGAAAAAACAGTTTTTTTATTAACTTGCTCATAAAAATATACAGTTTTGCAGTAATGTCGGTGGGTATTTCTCCAGGGAAGAAAAATGATCTGAAACAGTGTCTGTACAAATAACAAGATTGCATGCATATGGCTTGTCAGTGTTCCTGATGACGTTGATTCCTTTCATGATAGGATACATTGTGAAATATAATGGCAGTGTTTGTTCCACTTTGTATACATCAGAAGCAACTCTCAGACTATCCATTCCACCCGTGCCTCAGGAATCGGCTAAATAAATCATCATCGTTTTCAAACTTTTCGCTTTCTTCATCGTCTTATGTGTAATTTACGTAGTTCTAACTGACATTAAGTTAACAGCGGAATGAGAAATAAATATCAATACTTAAAAGAATTTGCCTGAATCTTCTCTTTGTTCATGATGAGCGATGTACTCTCATCCGCTTTGCGAATCAGCGGTAACGACAAAATTGCGAATGCTTTGCTGACTAAAGCTATCATCGATTCTTCAGGCACAAGATGCGTCAAATTATTAGTAAAGCATAAGATCATCACGTGCATCAGGGCAAAAAGTGAAGCACAATGTTGTGTTAAAAAAATACGATGAATTGTGAAAATTCTTCTTCTGTGAAAATTAATAAAAACGTGTCTCCGAAAGACCATACTTGCCATGGATTTAAACCCAGGATCTCCTTACATTCAATGAGTTAATCTAATTTCAGCATACTTGATTCAATGTGGACTTTTCAGTAAATGGAAACAGGTTCATTTTGTAATTCCGGCCTCGAATCAGATCACTGAAATTATTCAGGACGTTATTCAAAGGACATATATTACGGTTCTACTACTTTTAACTATAAATGTTGGTTTTTCTATTTCCGTTATTGTTTTTGCGAGTGAACTAATATTGTGTTATCAACTCAAATATTTTCAAAGAGGTAATGATGTGTAGAAGCAGATCGGGGAGTCGATCGAGAATCAGAGAAGGTATTAGATTTGTTTAAAAT